>CM041639.1:1202914-1288452 GCA_023333625.1 Bothriochloa decipiens | reverse complement strand
AATTTCCCCTTGCCCACCTCGTGGAGCATGTCTCCCGGACTCAAACTTCCACGTCTCTTATGATCCACTGCACAATCAGCACGGCGGTCCTTGTTATCGTCAAGGCCACAACTGCACCATAGCTTTGATGCCAAGCCCTTACTCAGCCCTGAGACCATCTTATCTCTCCACCCTAACTCCATGGGTAAATTTCCCCCATTGCCTGGCTCACGGAGCATGTCTCCCGGACCCAAACTTCCCCGTCTCTTACGATCCATCAAAAAATCAACACGGCGGTCCCTGGTACCATCAAGGCTGCAACCGCACCATAGCTTTCATGCCAAGGCCCTTACTCAGCCTTGACATCATCTTATCTCTCCACCCAAACTCCCTGGGTTAAATTCCCCCTTGCCCACCTCGTGGAGCATGTCTCAAGGACCCTAGCTTCCCCGTCTCTTATGATCTACCAAAAAATTAGCACGCCGATCCCCGTTGCCGTCAAGGCCGCAACCGCACTATAGCTTTAATGCCAAGGCCCTTCCTTAGCCCTGACACCATCTTATCTCTCCACCCTAACTCGTTGGGTTGAAATCCCCCCTTGCCCGCCTCGTGGAGCATGTCTCTCAGACCCAAACTTCCACGTCTCTTATGATCTGCCGCACAATTAGCACGGCTGTCCCTGTTACCATCAAGGCCGCAACCACACCATAGATTTGATGCCAAGGCCCTTACTCAGCCCTGAGACTATCTTATCTCTCCACCCTAACTCCCCAGGTCAAATTCCCCCATTGCTCACCTCGTGGAGCATGTCTCCTAGACCCAAACTTCCCCGTCTCTTACGATCCACCAAAAAATTAGCACGACGGTCCCTGTTGCCATCAAGGCCACAACTGTACCATGGCTTCGATGCCAAGGCCCTTACTCAGCCTTGACATCATCTTATCTCTCCACCCTAACTCCTTGGGTCAAATTCCCCCATACCCGCCTCACGGAGCATGTCTCGTGGACCCTAACTTCCCCGTCTCTTATGATCCGTCGAAAAATTGGCACGGCGGTCCCCGTTGCCGTCAAGGCCACAACCGCACCATAGCTTCGATGCCAAGGCCCTTCCTTAGCCCTGACACCATATTATCTCTTCACCCTAACTCCTCGGGTTGAATTCCCCCTTGCCTGCCTCACGAAGCAAGTCTCTCAGAGCCAGACTTCCACGTCTCTTACGATCTGCTGAACAATCAGCACGGCGGTCACTGTTACCATCAAGGCTGCAACCACACCATAGCTTTAATGCCAAGGCCCTTACTCAGCCCTGAGACTATCTTATCTCTCCACCCTAACTCCCTAGATCAAATTCCCCCATTACCCACCTGATGGAGCATGTCCCTGTTATCATCAAGGCCGCAACCACACCATAGATTTGATGCCAAGGCCCTTACTCAGCCCTGAGACTATCTTATCTCTCCATCCTAACTCCCCAGGTCAA
Organism: Bothriochloa decipiens; assembly: GCA_023333625.1. Classification (NCBI taxonomy): domain Eukaryota; kingdom Viridiplantae; phylum Streptophyta; class Magnoliopsida; order Poales; family Poaceae; genus Bothriochloa; species Bothriochloa decipiens. The sequence continues at coordinate 1,286,993 of CM041639.1, read as the reverse complement.
ATTCCCCCATTGCTCACCTCGTGGAGCATGTCTCCCAGACCCAAACTTCCCTGTCTCTTATCATCCACCAAAAAATCAACACGATGGTCCCTGTTGCCGTCAAGGCCGCAACCGCACCATGGCTTCAATGCCAAGGCCCTTACTCAGCCTTGACATCATCTTATCTCACCACCCTAACTCCCTGGGTCAAATTCCCCCTTACCTGCCTCATGGAGCATGTCTCATGGACCCTAACTCCCCCTTTCTTATGATCCGCCGAAAAACTGGCACGACGGTCCCTATTGCCGTCAAGGCCACAACCACACCATAGCTTCGATGCCAAGGCCCTGCCTCAGCCCTAACACCATATTATCTCTCCACCCTAACTCCTCAGGTTGAATTCCCCCTTACCCGCCTCACGAAGCATGTCTCTCGGACCTAGACTTCCACATCTCTTATGATCTACCGAACAATCAGCACGGCGGTCACTGTTACCGTCAAGGCCGCAACCACACCATCGCTTTGATGCCAAGGCCCTGACTTAGCCCTGAGACTATCTTATCTTGCCGCCCTAACTCCCTAGGTCAAATTCCCCCATTTCCCACCTCGTGGAGCATGTCTCCCGGACCCAAACTTCCCCGTCTCCTACGATCCACCGAAAAATCAGCACAATGGTCCTTGTTACCGTCAAGGCCGCAACTGCACCATAGCTTCAATGCCAAGGCCCTTACTCAGCCTTGACCTCATCTTATCTCTCCATGCTAACTCCCTGGGTCAAATTCCCCCCTTACCCACCTCGCGGAGCATGTCTCAAGGACCCTAACTTTCCCGTCTCTTATGGTCTGCCGAAAAATCGGCACGGCGGTCCCTGTTGCCGTCAAGGCCACAACCGCCCCATAGCTTTGATGCCAAGGCCCTTCCTTAGCCTTGACACCATATTATCTCTCCACCCTAACTCCTCGAGTTGAATCCCCCTTGCCCACCTTACAGAGCATGTCTCCTAGACCCAGACTTCCTCGTCTCTTGCAATCCGTCGAAAAATTAGCACGGCAGTTCCCGTTGCCGTCAAGACCGCAACCGCACCATAGCTTCAATGCCATGGCCCTTCCTCAGAACTAAGACCATCTTATCTCTCCATCTTAACTCCCAGGGTCAAATTTTCCCCTTGCCCGCCTCACAGTGCATGTCTCCTGGACCCAGACTTTGTCATCTCTTAGGATCCGCCAACAAATCAGCCTAGTGGTCCCCGTTGCCGTCAAGGCCGCAACCGCACCATAGCTTCAATGCTAACACCCTTTCTCAGCCCTGACTCCATCTTATCTCTCGACCCTAGCTTCTCGAGTCAAATTCCCCCTTGCTCACTTCACGGAGAATGTCTCCTGGACCCAAACTTCCACGTCTCTTATGATCCGCCGCACAATCAGCACGACAGTCCCTTTTACTGTCAAGGCCACAACCGCACCATAGCTTTGATGCCAAGGCCCTTACTCAGCCCTAAGACCATCTTATATCTCCACCATAACTCCCCAGGTCAAATTCCCCCATTGCCTGCCTCGCGGAGCATGTCTCCCAACCCAAACTTCCCCGTCTCTTATGATCCGCCAAAAAATCAGCACGGCGGTCCCCGTTGTCGTCGAGGCCACAACCGCACCATAGCTTTGATGCCAATGCCATTCCTTGGAACTAACACCATCTTATCTCCCCACCCTAACTCCCCAGGTCAAATTCCCCCTTGTCCGCATTGTAGAGCATGTCTCCCGGCCCTAGACTTCCTCGTCTCTTACGATCCGCCGCACAATCAACATGACAGTCCCCGATACAGTCAAGGCTGCAACCACATCATACTTTCAATGCCAAGGCCCTTACTCAGCTCTGAGACCATCTTATACCTCCACCCTAACTCCCTGGGTCAAATTCCCCCATTTCCCACCTCACGGAGCAGGTCTCCCAACCCAAACTTGCCCGTCTCTTATGATCTGCCAAAAAATCAGCAAGGCGGTCCCCGTTGTCGTCGAGGCCGCAACCGCACCATAGCTTCAATGCCAAGGCCATTACATGGAATTGACACCATCTTTACTCTCCACCCTAACTCCCCAGGTCAAATTCCCCCCTTTCCCACAGCGCGGAGCTTGTCTCACGGACCTGAACTTCCCTGTCTTTTATGATCCGCCGAAAAATCAGCACGGCGGTCCCCCTTGCCGTCAAGGCCACAACCGCACCATAGCTTCAAAGCTAAGGCCCTTCCTCAGCCTTGAAACCATCTTATCTATCCATCCTAACTCTTGGGGTTGAATTCCCCCTTGCCCGGCTCACGGAGCATGTCTCCCGGACCCAAACTTCCCCGTCACTTATGATCCATCAAAAAATCAGCATGACGGTCCCTGTTACCATCATGGCCGCAACTGCACCATAGCTTCGATGCCAAGGCCCTTACTCAGCCTCGACATCATCTTATCTCTCCGCCCTAACTCCCTGGGTCAAATTTCCCCCTTGCCCACCTCGCGGAGCATGTCTCATGGACCCTAAATTCCTCGTCTCTTATGATCCGCTGAAAAATCAGAACGGCGGTCCCCATTGCCGTCATGGCTGCAACCGCACAATAGCTTTGATGCCAAGGCCCTTCCTCAGCCCTGACACCATCTTATCTCTCCGCCCTAACTCCTCAGGTGAAATTCCCCCTTGCCCGCCGCACGGAGCATGTCTCCTAGACCCAGAATTCCTTGTCTCTTACGATCCGTCGAAAAATCAGCACGGCAGTCCCCGTTGCGGTCAAGGCCAAAACTGCACCATAGCTTTGATGCAATGCCCTTCCTTGGCCCTGACACCATCTTATCTCTCCACCCTAACTCCTTTGGTCAAATTTCCCCTTGCCCACCTCATGGAGCAAGTCTCCCGGACCCAAACTTCCACGTCGCTTACGATCCGCTGCACAATCAGCACGGCGGTCCTTGTTATCATCAAGGCCGCAACTGCACCATAGCTTTGATGCCAAGCCCTTACTCAGCCCTGAGACTATCTTATCTCTCCACCCTAAATCCATGGGTAAATTTCCCCCATTGCGCGCCTCGTGGAGCATGTCTCCCGGATCCAAACTTCCCCGTCTCCTACGATCCCTTGAAAAATTAGCACGGCGGTCCCTGTTACTGTCAAGGCCACAACTGCACCATAGCTTCGATGCCAAGGCCCTTACTTAGCCTTGAAATCACCTAATCTCTCCACCTAACTACCTAGGTCAAATTCTCCCCTTGCCCACCTCGTAGAGCATGTCTCAAGGACCCTAACTTCCCCATCTCTTATGATCCGCCAAAAATTCAACACGGTGATCTCCGTTGCCGTCAAGGCCGCAACAGCACCATGGCTTTGATGCCAAGGCCCTTCCTCAGCCCTGACACCATCTTATCTAGCTACCCTAAATCCTTGGGTCGAATTCCCCTTTGCCCACCTCACGGAGCATGTCACCCAGACCCAGACTTCCTAGTCTCTTACGATTCGCCGAAAAATCAGCACGGCGGTCTCCGTTGCCGTCAAGGCCACAATCGCACCATAGCTTCGATGCCAAGGCTCCTCCTTGGCTCTGACACCATCTTATCTCTTTGCCCTAACTCCTCAGGTCAAATTCCCCTTGCCCACCTCACGGAGCATGTCTCCCAGACCTAGAATTCCTTGTCTCTTACGATCCGCCAAAAAATTAGCACGGCGGTACCCGTTGCGGTCAAGGCCACAACCACACCATAGCTATGATGCAATGCCCTTCCTTGGCCCTGACACCATCTTATCTCTCCACCCTAACTCCTTGGGTCAAATTTCCCCTTGCCCACCTCGTAGAGCATGTCTCCCGGACCCAAACTTCCACGTCTCTTACGATCCGCTGCACAATCAGCACGGCAGTCCTTGTTACCATCAAGGCCGTAACTGCACCATAGCTTTGATGCCAAGCCCTTACTCAGCCCTGAGACCATCTTATCTCTCCACCCTAACTTCATGGGTAAATTTCCCCCATTGCCCGCCTCGTGGAGCATGTCTCCCAGATCCAAACTTCCCCGTCTCTTTTGATCCATCGAAAAATCAGCATGATGGTCCCTGTTACCGTCAAGGCCACAACTGCACCATAGCTTCAATGGCAAGGCCCTTACTCAGCCTTGACATCATCTTATCTCTCCACCCTAACTCCTCAGGTCAAATTCTCCCCTTGCCCACCTCGTAGTCCCCATCTCAGGGACCCTAACTTCCCCGTCTCTTATGATCCGCCAAAAAATCAACACGGCGATCCCTATTGCCGTCAAGGCCGCAACAAAACCATAGCTTTGATGCCAAGGCCCTTCCTTAGCCCTGACACCATCTTATCTATCTACTCTAACTCCTTGGGTCAAATTCCCCTAGCCCACCTCACGGAGCATGTGACCCGGACCCATACTTCCTTGTCTCTTACGATCCGCTGAAAAATCAGCACCGCGGTCTCCGTTGCCGTCATGGCCGCAACCGCACCATAGCTTTGATGCCAAGGCCCTTCCTTGGCCCTGACACCATCTTATCTCTCCACCCTAACTCCTTGTGTCAAATTCCACCCTTGCTCACCTCACGGAGCATGTCTCCCGGACCCAAACTTTCACATCTCTTACGATCCACCGCACAATCAGGACGACGGTCCCTATTACCGTCAAGGTCGCAACCGCACCATAGCTTTGATGCCAAGGCCGTTACTCAGCCCTGAGACCATCTTGCATCTCCACCCTAACTCCCTAGGTCAAATTCCCCCATTTCCCACCTCACAAAGCATGTCTCCCAACCCAAACTTCCCCGTCTCTTACGATCCACCCAAAAATTAGCACGGCAGTCCCCATTGCCATCGAGGCTACAACCGCACCATAGCTTTGATGCCAAGGCCATTCCTTGGAACTGGCACCATCTTATCTCTCCACCCTAACTCTCCAGGTTAAATTCCCCCTTGCCCGCGGCACGGAGCATGTCTCACGGAACCTAACATCCCCGTCTCTTATGATTCGCCAAAAAATTGGCACGGCAGTCCCCGTTGTCGTCAAGGCTGCAACCGCACCATAGCTTCGATGCCAAGGCCCTTCCTTAGCCTTGAAGCCATCTAATCTCTCTACCCTAACTCCTCAGGTCAAATTCCCCCTTTTCTACCTCATGGAGCATGTCTCCTGGACCCAAACTTCCCCGTCTCTTACGATCCATCAAAAAATTAGCACAGAGGTTCTTGTTACCGTCAAGGCCACAACTGCACCATAGCTTTGATGCCAAGGCCCTTACTTAGCCTTGACATCATCTTATCCCTCCACCCTAACTCCCTGGGTCAAATTCCCCCCTTTCCCGCCTCGTGGAGCATGTGTCATGGACCCTAATTTCCCCGTCTCTTATGATCCGTCAAAAAATTAGCACGGCAGTCCCTGTTGTCGTCAAGGCCACAACCGCACCATAGCTTCGACGCCAAGGCCCTTCCTTAGCCCTGACACCATCTTATCTCTCCACCCTAACTCCTTGGGTCAAATTCCCCCTTGCCCGCCTCGCGGAGCATGTCTCCCGCACCCAGACTTCCATGTCTCTTACGATCCGCCAAAAAATCAGCACGGCGGTTCCCGTTGTCGTCAAGGCCACAACTGCACCATAGCTTTGATGTCAAGGCCCTTCCTTGGCCCTGACACCATCTTATCTCTCCACCCTAACTCCTTGAATCAAATTCCCCCTTGCCCACCTCGCGGAGCATGTCTCCCGGACCCAAACATCCATGTCTCTTAAGATTCGCTGCACAATTAGCGCGGCGGTCCCAATTACCGTCAAGGCCACAACCACACCATAGCTTCGATGCCAAGGCCCTTACTTAGCTCTGAGACCATCTTAACTCCCCACCCTAAGTCCCTAGGTCAAATTCCCCTATTTCTCGCCTCACAGAGCATGCCTCCCGGACCCAAACTTCCCCGTCTCTTACGATCCGTCGAAAAATTAGCACGGCGGTCCCTGTTATCGTCAAGGCCACAACCACACCATAGCTTTGATGCCAAGGCACTTACTCAGCCTTGACATCATCTTATCTCTCAACCCTAACACCCTGTGTCAAATTCCCCCTTGCCCGCCTTGCAGAGCATGTCTCATGGACCCTAACTTTCCCGTCTCTTATGATTCGCCGAATAATTTGCACGGCGGTCCCCGTTGCCGTCAAGGCTACAACTGCACCATAGCTTCGATGCCAAGGCCCTTCCTTAGCCCTGACACCATCTTATCTATTGACCCTAACTCCTCGGGTGAATTCCCCCTTGCCCTTCTCGCGGAGCATGTCTCCCAGACCCAGACTTCCTCGTCTCTTATGATCCGCTGAAAAATCAGCACGACGGTCCCCGTTGCCGTCAAGGCCGCAACCGCACCATAGCTTCGATGCCAAGGCCCTTCCTTGGCCCTAACACCATGTTATCTCTCCACCCTAACTCCTCGAGTCAAATTCCTCCTTACCTGCCTCATGGAGCATGTCTCCCGGACCCAAACTTCCACGTCTCTTATGATTTGCCACACAATCAGCACGGCGGTCCCTGTTACCGTCAAGGCCGCAACCGCACCATAGCTTCAATGCCAAGGCCCTTCCTTGGCCCTGACACCATCTTATCTCTCCACCCTAACTCCTCGAGTCAAATTCCCCCATTGCTTGCCTTGCAGAGCATTTCTCCCAGACCCAAACTTCCTCGTCTCTTATGATCCACCAAATAATCAGCACAGCGGTCCCCATTGCTGTCAAGGTCATAACCACACCACAGTTGTTCGAATTCCCCATTGCTCCATGAGGCGGGCAATGGGGGAATTTGACCTGGGGAGTTAGGATGGAGAGATAAGATGGTCTTAGGGCCAAGTAAGGGCCTTGACATCGAAGCTATGGTGTGGTTGCAGCCTTGGCGGCAACGGGGATCGCCGTGCTAATTTTTCGGTGGATCATAAGAGACGAGGAAGTCTGGGTCCGGGAGACATGCTCTGTGAGGCGAGAAAGGGGGAATTCAACCCAAGTAGTTAGGGTGGAGATATAAGATGGTGTCAGGGCTGAGGAAGGGTGTTGGCATCAAAACTATGGTGCGGTTGTAGCCTTGACGGCAACAGGGACCGTCATGCTGATTTTTCGGTGGATCATAAGAGACGGGGAAGTTAGGGTACGTGAGACATTCTCCAAGAGGTGGGCAAGGGGGAGTTTGACCCGAAGAGTTAGGGTGGAGAGATAAGATGGTGTTAGTTCTAATGAAGGGCCTTGGCATCGAAGCTATGGTACGGTTGCGGCCTTGACGGCAACAGGGACCGTCGTGCTGATTTTTCGGCGGATCGTATGAGACGGGGAAGTTTGGGTGCCGAAGACATGCTCTGCGAGGCGGGCAAGGGGAGAATTTAACCCAGGGAGTTAGAGTGGAGAGATAAGATGGTGTCAAGGCCAGTAAGGGCCTTAGCATCGAAGCTATTGTGTGGTTGTGGCCTTGACGGTAACAGGGACCGCCGTGCTGATTTTTTGGTGGATTGTAAGAGACGGGAAAGTTTGGGTCTGGGTGACATGCTTTGTGAGTCGGGCATGGTGGAATTTGACATAGGGAGTTCGGTTGGAGGGATAAGATGGTGTCAAGGCCAACGAAGGGCCTTGGCATCAAAGCTATGGTTCGGTTGCAGCCTTGATGGCAACGGAGACCGCCGTGCTGATTGTGCGGCGAATCATAAGAGACGTGGAAGTTTGGGTCCAGGAGAAGGCGGGCAAGGGGGAATTTGACCCGGGGAGTTAGGGTGGAGAGATAAGGTGGTGTCTGGGCTGATGAAGGGCCTTGGCATTGAAGCTATGGCGCGGTTGCGGCCTTCACGGCAACAGGGACCGTCGTGCTAATTTTTCTATGGATCGTAAGAGATGGGGAAGTTTGGGTCTGGGAGACATGCTCTGCGAGGTGGGTGTGGCAGAGCCTCCTAAATTATATGGCCCACACACACCTATCATTGTCCCCAAGACCTCTGACAGTCATGCATGTGTTCCATACAACCAAGAAAGCCCTGTCGGGTGCCCTGAAAGGACCCCGATTAAACCACATTTTATACTCATACCAGGATCAACAAAGGAGTAGCTGCAACATTATAATATTTGTTACAAAATCAGAATCAGAGTGCAAAGAAAAGATAAAATTTACAAATTATAAATAAGTTATCTTTTATAAACTTATCTTCAATTGCTAAAATAGAGTAGAACTACAGAAGACAACTTAGGTAGAGCACCTAAGTCAGGAGAGGACAACAGATCACATCAAGCCCGTCGACATGAACTAATTAGCAACACCAGTCAGCACCTACAACAGGGGTTAAACAAACCCTAAGTACAAAAGTACTCAACAAGATTGACTCAATGAAAAAGAGGGGTGAAGACTCAGGAAATGCAGGCTAGAGGGATAAGGTAAGGCTTGCAAGTAAGAATTTTTCCAGATAAGCTTGATAGAAAGTAAAGTTGTCTTGCTCTACCTCAAGATTACCAACCAACTCCATTCTTATTCCTTAACTAGAATTTAAGTTGCTACTACAATGTCGGGCAGTGATCAAGTCTTCTTCTCTGAGAAGCAACGGCGATTCGAATCGATTGTACCTAGCTGGGACCTAGATCTCGATATGCATGAGGCTCTAACCAAAATGCATATCAGACCATACGATATACGTGAGGCTCCAACCAACATGTATACCGACCACACGATACACCTGGGATCTCTGACCCACAATGTATCGATATACGTGGGAAGCCAACCCATGGTATACCACACCATTGTATGTGGATTTTCTAGTCTTGATCTAGCAGGCCTACAACGAATGGGGCCTAGGTCATCAACAGACAGAAACACTATAGAGGGACTCCTTTCCCAAAGCATGTTAACTGTCCGGACTCAATTTAATAACTATCATTATGATTCCATTGGATAAAACCAATCTCATCTTTTGCATTCCTTTACTTTTTCAAAACCTAGCTAATTAAGCAGGGCTAAGCATTACTACGCACTTTTCAAATAACAGGTAACAAGGAATATGGAATTAAGACAGGTAATGCAATTGGTAGGTTTTCACTCAACTCCTATTACTTAATGCAATATTTCATAACTGAAGTGATAAAAACTTTATAAAAATCAAGGAAGGATTTAAATGCATCCGGGGCTTGCCTTCGTTGCAGAGAAGTTAGATTCCAAATATCAGATTTGACATCAACTTCGTGGATCGACGATACCGGCACCATTAGGGATGACTTCAGCACCATTGGTGGATGACATTTTTCCGAAGCTTGTTCACCACGATTCAACTCACTTTCAATAACTACACATAAAGGAATGATGCATGCTTTAGCATGATGAACTCATGACATGATGCATGGCAATGCATTGGTGAAAGCATAACAAGATTAATTAACTAGCTAATTATAAACTATTTTAAAAGCATTACACAAGATAAATATAAAACTCCACATATTCGAAAATGACATAGCCATATTAGGTGTTAATATGACATACAAGCATCATACGAAGGTAAAGGAACCATATTTTCCATTTATATATTTTTATTACAATTATAAACTATTTAATTAGCAACAAACAAGATAAATCAAAAGATACAACATATGGCATCCACTGACCACAATATTTTTACCATAAGAAAAACATGGCATCAAAAACATTTCATAAAAATTTCAAGTGAAACGGAGCTACACAGCATGATATATGAATTTTCTTCTTTTCTATTATACAATAAAGGCATGAAACATAGATAATTATTTTTCGACAAAACATAGTATGTTTCATATTTTTAATAAAAACTAGGCATCACAAGGAACGCAACAAAATTTGGTTCACCAAAAACAGAGTTACCAAACTCCAGATATGAATTTTTAAAAATTCAGAAAAGTATTCACAAACAGGTCCTTAGGGCACTATTCATGTGAGTTATAGACTTCCTAGTTAGATCCCTGCCTTTTGTCGAATTCTCGGACGAGGTCCCTAGTCGCGAAAACATAAGAGAGGACGCACGGACGACCGGATAACTTATCGGTGGTGAGGTTTTGGGCGACGCGGCTAGGCCCTACGATACGTATGCGACTAGGCGATGCTGCTGGTGGGTATAACTCACCGGCGGAGGCAAGGCAGTGGCATTACCGACGGTGATGATGGAACGACGGCGGCGGACTCCGCGGCCACAGCAAACGATGGCACGAGCAACGGCGATAACGTGAGCGCAGCAAGCAGAAAGGTTCAGAGAACCTCCCTAGGCACCTAAGTGACCCAGAAATGGCTCGCAGCGAGCTTGGCCATGGCTGTGGTGGTAGCGGCGTTGTTAGGCCATGGCGACGAGGAGGGCGAGATAGAGTGAGAGAGAGGGAATGGGAGAGAGAGCACTGACGACATGGCTTAAGTTGTTGTGGGCGAGTTCTCCAGGTGCGCCAGCAGCTTCTGGACCTGGCCACGCAGGCGTCCATGCTCAGAATCAACGAGAAGCACGACGACATTCGACAACAGGTGGCGGTGCTCTATAGGTCAGGTACTCTTCAACAAAATTACAGAACTGCCACTCACAAAAATTATGAAATTACTCCAAAATTTTGAATAGACCTCAAAAAACTCCCAATGCAAAAGTTCCATGATATTTCAAGATCTACAACTTTCTCAATTTGAGCTTTTGCAGATTCAAAGTGGAAATATGCGTTTTAAATAAAATTTGATAAAAAAATAAAACCCGAGAAACAAACATTTTGAATATCTTTTGATTTTTCTAAATAACTTAAAAATCACCCAAACTATGGAATGCTCAACTTTCAGAACCAAACATTTTTCTTGTAAAGAGTTTTCCCAAAATATTCATAGATTTTAAAATATGGATTTGAAATCAAAAGGGGGCAAGTGTTGGAAAACTGTATTTTCAAATTCATTTAAAATTTTTTTGAAAACTTGAAAAACTTTGAATACCAACTTTGTAGCTCTTGTTAAGATCTACAAACTATATTTTGAGAGTATATCAAAATTCCTTTTAGATTTTGAAATATAGAAAGAGGGGTAAAACAGGGTTTGGAAAATAGTTTTTGAATTAGTAATCAACTCAACATTTCATGTATAAAACAAAGCACCATATAAAAGATATTATTAAAACATGAATGTATTTATGCCATGATGCTCAATGATTATGCTTAATGATATACATGATTATAATTTTAATTGCTTATTAACATCTGGGATGTTACAATCTTACCCCCTTAAAGAAATCTCGTCCCGAGATTTCAAAGCAACAAAATCCCGTAGGGTACGCAATGGAAAAGGAAATGTGTCAAGCAATGTAACTTGACAGAAGTTCATCAAACAACAAGGAGCAATTCAAGAGTTACAATCAAGATATGCAAGAGGTTACAACTAACAAGGTATTTAGGCTTTCAAGGGAGTTTAAGCAAAGATTCTCAGGATAAGTTCAAAGAGTAGGGTACGTTAGTTGCGAAGCTATAGTAGCTCATGCCCACAAACCTCTATACCTGCGTGCACACAATAGAAACTTGTGTGCCCAGGTCACACAAGACACTGTAGGTTCAGTCGTGGCAGCAGGGTTACGAGACACGGTACCATTATAGGGCACAACAGCAGTAACCCATGTCTAAGAAGGTTGAGATTGTAACCAAGATTTTAAAGTTGGTCACAATCACAAGGTGTTTAGGAACTCAAAGAACAACTTTGAATACCTAAGGAGTGGTCAAAGAGAGAAAACACAATAATTATGAGCTATAATGGTTCAGGAGTACCGACCACAATACCAGTGCGTGCCCTGGTAAAAATTCATGTGATCGTGAATCACAGGAGATCCCAGGTTGACATGACACCATAGTCATGGGTCGAGACACCACTACAGAACACAATCAAAGTAACTCCCGAACAACATTTTTCAAATTTCATGGTCAAAAGAGTAACATAAACAAAGAATGAAAACACCCTAATTGTAAACTATAAGTTTTCACGGCCGTAGACTTGGGTAACGGCGAACGCCCAGTTGTATTTCCTTATGGTCGCGAGCCACATGAGACTCCAGGCTTTGATGATGTTTCCATGTCAAGGATCATGACACCTTAGAGGACACAATTAAAGTGATATTCGAGCAAGATATTCATCACCTTACGATGTCAAGGAGGTAGCATGTGTCGGAGTTGAAAAGAATCAAGGCATGACACATACTTAACAAAAGAATCAAGAATTCATACTAGGTTTAGGCTTTAAGGTAAGGGTGTATGTCAAGGTATATTCCACAAATCTCCAAGGATCAGAAACTTATATAATAAAAGATTATCAATTGGTAAACAAAACCTGGTGTAGGACGAGATTCATCACTAGAACAGGTACAAGGAACCATAGCTGCTCCCAGAACATAAGGAGAGAATTGCAAATTATCTTATTATCATGTTATGCATGATATGCGATATGCTCGTCCTATACGTCCTTTCAACATCAGGGACACTTCATCTTCATCATGTTAGTATATATATAGGGCTTTATACTATACACTATCTTCATTTTTGAAGACGAACCCTTCGGACGTACTTTAGTAGAGCTTTATCAATGAAATTGACTCTCCACTTGACCTTCCATAGAAGAGTTGAGGAACTTCTTGAAACCTTTTAACTTGAGTCATCAAAATGTCTTCGTAAAGTCTTTCAGCAAGAAAGAAGATAAGGGGTCATTTTTAATTTGTATTCTTAAAAAAACTTTTATATTGTAAATTCATTTGGAAGTTTTCAAATGTAATGTTATAGCTGATCCATTGTATGAGCTCTGATACCAAACTATGGCAGAGCCTCCTAAATTATATGTCCCACACACACCTATCATTGTCCCCAAGACCTATGACAGTCATGCATGTGTTCCATACAACCTAGAAAGCCCTGTCGGGTGCCCTGAAAGGACCCTGATTAAACCACATTTTATACTCATACCAGGATCAACAAAGGAGTACCTACAACATTACAACATTTATTACAAAATCAGAATCAGAGTGCAAAGAAAAGATAAAAATAAATTTACAAATTATAAATAAGTTATCTTTTATAAACTTATCTTCAATTACGGAAACAGAGTAGAACTACAAAAGACAATTTAGGTAGAGCACCTAAGTTGGGAGAGGACAATAGATCACATCGAGCCCACCGACATGAACTGATTAGCAACACCAGTCAGCACCTGCAACAGGGGTTAAACAAACCCTGAGTACAAAAGTACTCAACAAGACTGAGTCGACGAAAAAGAGGGGTGAAGGCTCAGGAAATGTAGGCTAGAGGGACAGGGTAACGCTTGCAAGAAGTAAGAATTTTTCCAGAAAAGCTCGATAGAAAGTAAAGTTGTCTTGCTCTACCTCAAGATTACCAACCAACTCCATTCTTATTCCTTAACCAGAATTAAGTTGTTACTACGATGTAGGGCAGTGATCAAGTCTTCTTCTCTGAGAAGCAACGGTGATTCGAATCGATTGTACCTAGCTAGGACCTAGATCTCGATATGCATGAGACTCCAACCAAAATGCATATCAGACCATACGATATACGTGAGGCTCCAACCAACATGTATACTGACCACACGATACACCTGGGATCTCTGACCCAGAATGTATCGATATACGTGGGAAGCCAACCCACGGTATACCACACCATTGTATGTGCATTTTCTAGTCTTGATCTAGCAGGCCTACAATGAACGAGGCCTAGGTCATCAACAGACGGAAACACTACAGCGGGACTCCTTTCCCAAAGCAAGTTAACCGTCTGGACTCAATTTATTAACTATCATTATGATTCCATCAGATAAAACCAATCTCATCTTTTGCATTCTTTTACTTTTTGAAAACCTAGCTAATTAAGCAGGGCTAAGCATTACTACGCACTTTCAAGGAATATGGAAATAAGACATGTAATACAATTGGTAGGTTTTCACTCAACTCCTATTAATTAATTTAACATTTCATAATTGAAGTGATAAAAACTTTATAAAAATCAACGAAGGGTTTAAATGCATCTGGGGCTTGCCTTTGTTGCAGAGAAGTTAGATTCCAAATGTCATATTTGACATCAACTCCGTGGATCGACGATACCGGCACCATTAGGGATGACTTCAAAACCATTGGTGGATGACATTTTTCTGAAGCTTGTTCACCATGATTCAACTCACTTTCAAAAACTACACGTAATGGAATGATGCATGCTTTAGCATGATGAACTCATGACATGATGCACGGCAATGCATTAGTGAAAGCATAACAAGATTAATTGACTAGCTAATTATAAACTATTTTAAAAGCATTACACAAGATAAATATAAAACTTCACATATTCTAAAATCATATAGCCATATTAGGTGTTAATACGACATATAAGCATCATACGAAGGTAAAGGAACCATATTTTCTATTTATATATTTTTATTACAATTATAAAATATTTAATTAGCAACAAATAAGATAAATTAAAAGGTACAGCATACGGCATCCAATGACCATAATATTTTTACCATAATACAAACATGGTATCAGAAACATGTCATAAAAATTTCAAGTGAAACGGAGCTACACAGCATGATATATGAATTTCCTTCTTTTCTATTATAAAATAAAGGCATAAAACATAGCTAATTATTTTTCTGTAAAACATGGTATGTTTCATATTTTTAATAAAAACTAGGCATCACAAGGAACACAACAAAATTTGGTTCACCAAAAATAGAGTTACCAAACACCAGATATGAATTTTTAAAGATTCAGAAAAGTATTCACAAACAGGTCCTTGGGGCACTATTCACCTGAGTCATAGACTTCGCAGTTAGATCCCTGCCTTTTGTCGAATTCTTGGACGAGGTCCCTGGTCGCGAAAACATAATAGAGGACGCACGGATGACCGGGGAACTTGCCGGTGGCAAGGTTTTGGGCGACGCGGCTAGGCCCTACGATACCTATGCGACTAGGCGATGCTGCTGGTGGGTAGCATTACAAGGATTTTACCCTAAAGCCATGCCCAAAAGTAGTTGCAATATGGGTGTTTTGGTTGCAATACGTAAGAAATGCTTCGAGGATCATTTCATTGGGAGTCGTGGCATTTATATATGTTGCATTAGGTTATTGCAACTTAACTTTGATGCGTTGCTATACTATGCCTATCGCAACGGGCATAAAAAGCAAATGCCACGCACAACATGGTTGCAAGAGGAAATATTGCAACCAAAAGCATCGTTGCATTAGTAACTGTTGCCACGACACATGTTGTGGCAATAGAATATATTGCCACCAAACACTACGTTGCAACAACGTGCCAATATTGCAGCGCCATTCCTTCGTTGTAATAAAACTAATTGCCACATAGTGCATTTCATGGCAATAGAATCTTCTACAACAGAATTTTTTTTGTGGCTATATCTGTAATTGCATCGCATAATGTTTCATTGCAATAAACTTTGCTGCCACGTAAATTTTTTTGGTTGCACATGAGTGGTATTGCAACGACACATTTGTTGTG
Organism: Bothriochloa decipiens; assembly: GCA_023333625.1. Taxonomy (NCBI): domain Eukaryota; kingdom Viridiplantae; phylum Streptophyta; class Magnoliopsida; order Poales; family Poaceae; genus Bothriochloa; species Bothriochloa decipiens. The sequence continues at coordinate 1,271,503 of CM041639.1, read as the reverse complement.
GCTTCTAAGTCTTATGGCATCTCACATCGAACGTTGCAGTATTGTTTATTGCGTCAAACATGCATTTCAGCCTATTGCCATGAGGTGATCTTTGTCGCTACACCTATTTCATTTGATATTTTTATATTATTTATTGTTGCAGCATAGATATAGCCAAAAGAAAAGAATTCAATCATAAACACACATATGAGATAAAATCCTTCAATAACTAGAAAAATGTCTTAGCCAAAATAAACATGTTTGTAAATAAAATGTCTTCTCAAATTACAAATCTTGAACTATGTTTGCAATAAAAAAGAAATTATTCTTCATTCACTCAAAGTAACTCTTCACTTGTTCATCTCATGATGTTCTCCATCAGCACACGCAGCTGGCATATTCCATAGTACTATAATAATTTTAGATGTCCATGTTTTCCTGTATTTTATAATAGGAACATAATTAGCCAATGTACAGTATGCAATGAAATTCGGTAATATGTAGTACAAAAACATAGTTCAGCAATGAAATAAAGTCAATTGTAGTGCTTACAACATAGCATCTATGACTCAAACACCATTTCCAATATTCATCACATAACTTGATTGAAATGAAAACAAAATTCACATTCATATAGGCATTCATACCTGAAGCTTTTTCTTTTGGCTACGAGTTTTTGCACCAAGCCTTATTTTTGGTTTCAAGGAATTTGAGTCTGTTGGTGGTGGGCCGTTGTTGTCTGTTGGAAAAAGATTCTTTGTTATAGTAGTATTAGGTATAGCTGTGGTGCGAGTAGGTGGATCAACTTCATTTACTGTGGTCATCACGCTTGCTGGCTGAAGCTGGTAACACAAATAACAACAGTATGTGTTAATACACATGTGTATAAATGCAATTTGTATGCCGACATGCTACACTTTTATTATCTCTTGTGCTTCATCATCTATACGTCCTGGTGTGATGTTATTGATGTCCACATATGTGCTATTTTGAGGTTCTGAACTACTGGTGGTTCTTGGGTTAGCCTGCACCATATAAAAGACAATCAACATTAGGGAAAATTTGTTAAAAAGACAAGCATATAGTATATTTGTACTACCTGCAGCAGCGCAAGTTGAGAACGAAATTCTTCTCTAGGTTCCTGCAATTGTCAGTTACTTTCTTCTCTATCTCTTTCCCTTGCAGCAACTTCATCTGCAAGTTTTTGTTTTAAGTCCTCAACCTCCTCTTGCTGTTCTAAGGCTGCAGCTGACCTACGGGCTAAATTCTCTTCTCTCTCATTCAAAAGAGCCGCTCGCGTTGGATATTTTGCCATATATCCACGACCATGATATCTGTACGCTTTTGTTCCTATGATATCTGAGTCCTCTAGCACCGGTGGTGGACAAAAGCGTTTTCCACATAAGATCTTGCGGTATTTCCCACTTACTCCTCAGCTAAAAAGATTGTTTATGAGGGAGTCGACATCAACTCTTATGCGTTGGCATAATGAAGGACGAGTGCGTGATGGGAAGATGCGTCACCCTGCTGACTCATTGGCATGGAAACATTTGGATGACATGGAGAAGAAATTTGCATCTGAGCCTCGCAATGTAAGGCTAGGACTTGCCTCTGATGGCTTCAATCTGTTTGGGATGTTGAATGTCGCATACACTACTTGGCCTGTCATCTTAATCCCTTATAACTTGCCTCCCTGGTTATGTTTAAAGCAATCATATTGGATGATGTCAATGTTGATACCAGGGCCCAAATCTCCCAGAATGAACATTGATGTCTATTTGCAGCCACTGATCAATGAGCTAAAGGATCTTTGGGAAAAAGGTGCTAAAACGTATGATGCATCTGTTAGGAAAAGTTTTATTTTACATGCAGTTCTACTATGGACCATAAATGATTTCCCTGCATATGCCATGCTGTCTGGTTGGAGTACTAAGGGAAAGTTTGCATGTCCATACTGTCACAAGTTTACAGAGTATTTATGGTTGAAATTTGGGTGCAAGCATTGCTATTTGGGTCATCGGCGCTTTCTGCCACAGAACCATAGATGGCGTAGGAATAAAAGTAGCTTCAACAACAAGGTAGAAACAAGGGAGGCTCCAGTGCCGCTTACTGGTGAAGAGGTTCTGCGGGAATATGAAAGTTTTGAGCAACCAAAATTTGGGCAAGGAACAAGGAAGAGGAAGCAGCATGAAGAAGAAACTAGGTGGCACAATTGGAGAAAGAAGAGTGTGTTCTTCCAACTACCGTACTGGAAAAAATTGCTTATTAGGCATAATTTGGATGTCATGCACATTGAGAAGAACATTGGTGAGAGCATATTGGGGACATTGCTTGGCATTGAAGGTAAATGTAAGGATGGTGAGAAGGCTCGTCTTGACTTGTAGAATCTTGGGATTAGGAAGGATCAACATCCTATGGTGGAGAATGGCAAGTATACTTTGTCACCAGCGTTGTACAGCTTAGGCAAAGATGAGAAGGAAATGTTATGCAAATTCCTACAAGGAGTGAGGATGCCCGATGGTGTTGTAGCAAATATAAAGAGATGCATGGACATCAAGGGATGTAAGGTTTCTGGGCTGAAGACTCATGACTATCATGTTATATTACAGAAACTACTACCACTAGTAGTTCGCCACATATTGCCTCAAGATGTTGCTACCCCATTGATTCAGCTAAGTAGATTTTTCAGTTCATTATGTTCCAAGGAACTGGTGGAAAGTGACCTTGAAAAACTAACTTCTTTGATTGGAGAGACTTTATCTCAGCTAGAGATGTTATTCCCACCAGCATTTTTTGATATTATGATGCATTTGCCAGTTCATTTAGCTAAGGAGGCTAAAATTGGAGGACCTGTGTGTTATAGATGGATGTACCCAGTGGAGAGGTATCTACGTACGCTGAAAGGATATGTGAGGAACAAAGCACAACCTGAAGGTTCTATAGCAGAGGGATATATTGCTGAGGAGTGCATGACATTTTGTTCTTGATTCCTAGATAATATTGATACAAAACTAGACCGCCCAGAGCGTCATGAAACCAGTGCAGTAAATGAACCACCATCTGGGCTTAGTGTATTTCAGACCATTGACTACAGTAAGAAAGGTTGCAAAGTTGGGATTATTCCTAGTTTAGAGTTGAAGAAGATGCGGCACTACATAATAACAAACTGTGATGAGGCTGTTAAATGGATTGAGTAAGTTGAAGTTACAACTGATGTGTGTTTAATATTACTCATGAATATTTTTTTTCTAAATTTCACCTTTGTTTTGATCATATATGTAGTTTGCATAAGAAGGAACTCAAAGAGATTACTACACACGACGTTGAGAGACGTCACAGGGAGCAATTTGTTGGTTGGTTTGAACGCAAGGTAGGAAACATTATCAGCTCCATACTTACTAAAAATAGCTACTGTCTATATTAATTTTGCTATTTCCAAATTGATTGCAGATGAGTGAACTTTATGAAGAAGGGGGATTAGTGATGCGCTATATGCCCTTTCTCGAGGACCACACCACAATGCTCGTGTTTTCAATAGGTCTGTCATCAACGGTTTCTATTTTCGAACGGCTTCTGTAGAGAGTAAATTGAATACACAAAATTCAAGGGTTGCAGTTAAGGGTACTGATAGTTCTGCAAGTATGGTGTGGTATGGTGTCATTAAAAAGATATTAACACTTGATTTCCCTGGGGAAAAAGAAGTTGTACTGTTTTAGTGTGATTGGTATGACGTGCCTGCTCCTGGTAAGAACAAGAGTAGAGGGTACCATAGGGATCAATATGGGATTATAGATGTTGATACAACTCGTTTTCGATATCTAAGTGATCCTTACATCCTGGGGACTCAAGCTGAGCAGGTTTTTTATGTGAAAAGTGCAAAGAAATTACAGTGGAGCACCGTTGTAAGAATGAAGCCTAGAAATTTATTTTCTATGCCTGAACAACTAGACACTGAAAATGAGAGACAACTTGATATTGACTCACTTGAGGTGGGAGTGGAAGCCGTGAATATTTCAGGCCAGAATGAAGATTTGTTAGCTTGGAGGAGGACTGACCTGGAAGGGGTGACTGGAGATGCAGCTGTGATTGAAAATGTGCTACCAGTGCCTGAACCTTCTGATGAAGACTTAACTGATGCTGAAGATGATGATACTGATGACACCTATGTTGATGATGGACATGTAGCACCTGTCAATTCTTTAGGCACCAGCCTTGATGATGAGTTCTTTGTATAAATGTGCATTTAGCAAGCTGCCAGAGTAAGGTCGAGATGGAGATGTTGTTGAGGTTTGTTCGCACCTTCTTATTGTTTTTATTTTTCTAAAACTATTGCTATGTGCACAAACTTGAAATTTTTTCTGTAACAGGAAGAGGAGGGAAAGAAATGAAGACATTGCTGGACCATCCTAGGTGAAGAAAAATAAGCCTGCAACAAAGAAAAAGAAGACTCCAATTAAAAAGAAGCTTATGAAGGCAGCTGCTGCTCCATAACCTAGTTTTGTGATCAATGCTTCTATTAGCTGTGTGTGAACCAAGTTAATGTCATCTCTATTTGTTCAAAATTAGCATCATCAGCTATGTGAACCAAGTTATATTTGCTCTGAACTGTGAAACATGTAAATTAGCATGCTGAACATGCTCAGATTATCATGTGATCTTTTCCTTTTTTCTGAACAATGAATGTGAAACTTGCAAATTGGCATGCACGCTCCAGTTTGGCCTGTGCACTTTTCTTCTTATTTCTAAACTATGAAATTGTAGAGCGAACTTGCTCTAGATTCTCATATTGCATCAGACAGTAATTTTATTCAACCCTCTTCCTTTTAAAAAAAGAAAAATAGTATGAGTGATGCTTGTAGTAGTGGGTTTCTTCTAGACTTCTAACTATAGTTAACTCTACAAAGTTACGGACAAGGTATTGGCAAGTAAAATATTACATACTCTCTTATAAGCACTGTACAAAGGGGCGATGATGGCATGGAAAATAAAAGCATGACAACGACTATAGGTATGTAAAATTTACATACTCTGTGTGGAATGGGAACAAGTGGATAAGATGTTAAAAAATAACACATCCTAAATAAATTAAAAATAAACGTAATAAAGAAATATAAATAAATACATAAATAAAAGAAAAAAATAAACAATCCAAAAACAAAAGCCCAACTGCTACTCGGGTTTAAGTTGGCCTACAATTGTGGTTTCATAATTAAATTAAGAATATGGTTTTTTTCCTCAAAAAATATTATATGATCTAACTACAAAAATATTATGCCATGTAGCAAACTATTTTCTTCAATGCAATATAGCGCCACCTTTCGCGACGCAAGCCAATATTAAGGCAACATAGTTAGTTCGTGGCGATATGGAAAACTACTTGCAACCACAGTTCGAATGGTGGCAACAATAACATGTTATGGCAACGCAAATTTATTGTTAACACAATGTAAGTTTATTTGTTGCAATATTTACATGCACTTGCAGCCATAGTTTAATCGTTGCCATAACACCCACCTATTGCAACAAAGATTAGGACTAACACAACACAATAATTACGATGCAATAAGTGACACATATTGCAACCAATTATAGTCCATGATGCAATAGAGCCTTCTATTGCAACTAAAATTACGTTGTTGCAAATACAAGTGGTTGGATTAGGGTGCAAACCTTGTAGTGTAGAACTCGCCGGCAGAGGCACGACAGTGGCATTACCGACAGCGATGATGGAACGACGGCGGCAGACTCCACGGCCACAGCAAACGACGGCACAAGCAATGGCGATAATGCGAGCGTAGCAAGCAGAAAGGTTTAGCGAACCTCCCTAGGCACCTAAGCGACCCGGAAGCGGCTCGCGGCGAGCTTGGCCATGGCTATGGTGGCAGTGGCCCTATTTGGCCATGCCGACGAGGAGGGCGAGATAGAGAGTGAGAGAGAGGGAATGGGAGAGAGAGCACCGGCGGCGTGGCATAAGTTGTCATGGCCGAGTTCTCCAGGTGCGCCAGCAGCTTCTGAACCTGGCCACGCAAGCGTCCGCGCTCGAAATCGACGAGAAGCACGGCGACGTTCGACAGCAGGTGGCGATGCTCTGTAGTTCGGGTACTGTTCCACGAAATTATAGAACTACCACTCACAAAAATTTTAAAATTATTCCAAAATTTTGAATAGAGCTCGAAAAACTCCCAATGCAAAAGTTCCATGATATTTCAAGATCTACAACTTTCTCAATTTGAGCTTTTGCAGATTTAAAGTGGAAATATGCGTTTTGAATAAAATTTGATAAAAAGAATAAAACTCGAGAAACAAACATTTTGAATATCTTTTGATTTTTCTAAATAACTGAAAAATCGCCCAAACTATGGAATGCTCAACTTTCCAAACCAAAAATTTTTCTTGTAAAGAGTTTTCCCAAAATATGCATAGATTTTAAAATATGGATTTGAAATCAAAAGGGGACAAGTGTTGGAAAACTGTATTTTTAAATTCATTTAAAATTCTTTTTGAAAACTTGAAAAACTTTGAATACCATCTTTGTAGCTCTTGTCAAGATCTACAAACTATATTTTGAGAGTATATCAAAATTGCTTATAGATTTTGAAATATAAAAAGAGGGGTAAAACAGGGTTTTAAAAATAGTTTTCGAATTAGTAATCAACTCATCATTTCAAATATAAAACAAAGCACCACATAAAAATATTATTAAAATATGAATGTATTTATGCCATGATGCTCAATGATTATGCTTGATGATGCACATGATTATAATTTTAATTTCTTATTAACATCTGGGATGTTACAGCGGGCAAGGGGGAATTCGACCCGAGAAGTTAGGGTGGAGAGATAAGGTGGTGTTAGGGCCGAGTAAGGGCCTTGGCATTGAAGCTATGGTGCAGTTGTGGCCTTGACAGTAACAGGGACTGCCGTGCTGATTTTTTGGCGGATCGTAAGATACGTGGAAAGTTGGGTCCGGCAGACATCCTCCGCGAGGCGGGCAAGGGGGAATTTGTCCCAAGGAGTTAGGGTGGAGAGATAAGATGGTGTCATGGGTGAGGAAGGGCGTTGGCATCAAAGCTATGGTGCGGTTGCAGCCTTGATGGCAACGGGGATCGCCGTGCTAATTTTTCGGTGAATCGTGAGAGACGGGGAAGTCTGGGTCCGGGAGACATACTCTGCGAGGCGAGCAAGGGGGCATTCAACATAAGGAGTTAGGGTGGCGTGATAAGATGGTGTCAGGGCTAAGGAAGGGCCTTGGCATCGAAGCTATGGTGCGGTTGCGGCCTTGACGACAACGGGGACCACCGTGCTGATTTGTCGACGGATCATAAGAGACGGGTAAGTTAGGGTCTGTGAGACATGCTCTGTGAGGTAGGCAACAAGGAAATTTGACCTGAAGAGTTAGGATGGAGAGATAAGGAGATTTCTGGGCTGAGGAAGGTCCTTGGCATCGATGCTATAGCACGGTTGCGGACTTGACGGCAACAGGGACTGCCGTGCTGATTTTTCCGTGGATCGTAAGAGATGGGGAAGTTTGGGTCCGGGAGACAAGCTCTGTGAGGCAGGCAAGGGGAGAATTTTACCCAGGGAGTTATGGTAGAGAGATAAGATGGTGTCAGGGCTGAGGAAGGGCCTTGGCATTAATGCTATGGCACGGTTGCGGCCTTGACGGCAACGGGGACCGCCGTGCTGATTTTTCCGTGGATCGTAAGAGACGGGGAAGTTTGGGTCTGGGAGACTTGCTCCATGAGGTGGGCGAGGTGTAAATTTGATATGGGGAGTTAGGGTCGAGAGATAAAATGGTGTCAAGGCTAAGAAAGGGCGTTGGCATCGAAGATATGGTGTTGTTGCGGCCTTGACAACAATGGGCACCGTCGTGCTGATTTTTTGGTAGATCGTAAGAGACAGGGAAATTTGGGTCCGGGAGACATGCTCCATGAGGCGGGCAAGGGGAAATTCAACCCAGAGAGTTAGGGTGAAGAGATAAGATGGTATCAGGGCCGAGGAAGAGACTTGGCATCGAAGCTATGGTGGGGTTGCGGCCTTGACGGCAACCGGGACAGCCATGCTTATTTTTTGGTGGATCACAAGAGACAGGGAAGTTTGGATCTGGGAGACATGCTTGGTGAGGTGAGCTAGGGGGAATTCAACCCAAGGAATTAGGGTGGAGATATAAGATGGTGTCAAGGCCAAGAAAGGGTTTGGCATTGAAGCTATGGTGCGGTTATGGACTTGACAGCAACGGGGACCGCCATGCTAATTTTCGGTGGATCATAAGAGATGGGGAAGTTTGGGTTTGGGAGACATGCTCTGTGAGGCCAGCAAGGGGAATTAACCTTAGAGAGTTAGGGTGGAGAGATCAGATGGTGTCAGGGCCGAGGATGGGCCCTGGCATCAAAGCTATGATGCGGTTGCGGCCTTGACATGCTCCACGAGGTGGGCAAGGGGGAATTCAACCCTTGGAGTTAGGGTGGAGAGATAAGATGGTGTCAGGGCCAAGTAAGGGCCTTGGCATCGAAGATATGGCATGGTTACGGCCTTGACGGCAACAGGGACCACCGGGCTAATTTTTTGGTGGATCATAAGAGACAGGAAAGTTTGGGTCCACGGGACATGCTCTACGAAGTGGGCAAGGGGGAATTCAACCCAAGGAGTTAGGGTGGAGTGGTAAGATGGTGTCAGGGCTGAGTAAGGGCCTTGGCATCGAAGCTATGGTGATGTTGCGGCCTTGACGGTAACAGGGACCGCCGTGCTAATTTTTGGTGGATCGTAAGAGACGGGGAAATTTGTGTCCAGGAAACATGCTCCACGAGGCGGGCAAGGAGGGAATTTGTCCCAAGGAGTTAGGATGGAGAGATAAGATGGTGTCTGGGGCAAGGAGGGGCATTGGCATTGAAGCTATGGTGCGGTTGCGGCCTTGACGGCAACAGGGATTATCGTGCTGATTTTTTGGTGGATCATAAGAGACACGGAAGTCTGAGTCTAGGAGACATGCTCCGCAAGGCGGGAAAGGGGGAATTCAACCTAAGGAGTTAGGGTGGAGAGATAAGATTGTTTCAAGGTTGAGGAAGGGCCATGTCATTGAAGCCATGGTGCGGTTGCGGCCTTGACGGCAACGGGGACCGCCGTGCTAATTTTACGGCAGATCATAAGAGGCGGGGAAGTTAGGGTCTATGAGATATGCTCTGTGAGGCGGGCAAGGGGAATTTGACCCAAAGAGTTAGGGTGGAGATATAAGGTGGTGTCTGGGCTAAGGAAGGGCCTTGGCATCAATGTTATGGCATGGTTGTGGCCTTGACGGCAACAAGAACCGCCGTGCTGACTTTTTCGTGGATCATAAGAGATGAGGAAGTTTGGGTCTGGAGGACACGCTCCGTGAGGTGGGCAAGGGGCAAACTTGACCTGGGGAGTTAGGGTCGAGAGATAAGATGGTGTCAGGGCTAAGAAAGGGCATTGGCATCGAAGCTATGGTGTGGTTGCGGACTTGATAGCAACGGGGACCGCCATGCTAATTTTTTGGCGAATCATAAGAGACAGTGAAATTTGGGTCCGGGAGACATGCTCCGCGAGGCGGGTAAGGGACAATTCAACCTAGAGAGTTAGGGTGAAGAGATAAGATGGTATCAGGGCCGAGGAAGGGCCTCGGTATCAAAGCTATGGTGTGGTTGTGGCCATGATGGCAACTGGGACCGCCATGCTTATTTTAAGGTGGATCATAAGAGATGGGGAAGTTTAGGTCTGGGAGACATGCTTTGTGAGGCAAGCAAGGGGGAATTCAACCCAGGGAATTAGGGTGGATATATAAGATGGTGTCAGGGCTGAGAAAAGGCTTTGGCATTGAAGCTATCGTGCGGTTGTGGCCTTGACGGCAACGGGAATCGTCGTACTAATTTTTTAGCAGATCATAAGAGACGGGGAAGTTTGGGTCTGGGAGACAAGCTCCACGAGGTGGGCAAGTTGGAATTCAACTCAGAGAGTTAGGGTGGAGAGATCAGATGGTGTTAGGGCCGAGGAAGGGCCCTGGCATCAAAGCTATGGTGTGGTTGTGGCCTTGACATGCTCCATGAGGCCAGCAAGGGGGAATTCAACCCTTGGCATTAGGGTGGAGGGATAAGATGGTGTCAGGGCCAAGGAAGTTTAGGTTCGGGAGACATGCTCCGTGAGGCAGGCAATGGGGAATTTGACCCGGGGAGTTAGGGTGGAGAGATAAGATGGTGTCAAGGCCAAGTAAGGGCCGTGTCATTGAAGCTATGGTGCGGATGTGGCCTTGATGGTAACAGGGACCGCTGTGCTAATTTTTCTTCGGATCATAAGAGAAGGTGAAATTTGGGTCCGGGAGACATGCTCCGTGAGGCGAGCAAGGGGGAATTTGTCCCAAGGAGTTAGGGTGGAGAGATAAGATGGTGTTAGGGGCAAGGAAGGGCCTTGGCATTGACGGTATGGTGCGGTTGCGGCCTTGACGGCAACGGGGATCGTCGTGCCGATTTTTCGCTGGATCGTAAGAGACGGGGAAGTATGGGTCTAGGACACATGCTCTACGAGGCAGGAAACAGAGGAATTCGACTTGAGGAGTTAGGGTGGAGAGATAAGATGGTGTTAGGGCTGAGGAAGGGTATTGGCATTGAAGCTATGGTGCGGTTGTGGCCATGATGGCAACGGGGACTGCCGTGCTGATTTTTTGGCGGATTGTAAGAGACGGGGAAGTTTGGGTCGAGAGACATGCCTCGTGAGGCAGGCAAGGGTGGAATTTGACCCAGGGAGTTAGGGTGGAGAGATAAGATGGTGTCACAGCTGCGAAAGGACCTTGGCATCGAAGCTATGGTGCGGTTGTGGTCGTGATGGCAACGAGGACCGTCGTGTTGATTTTTCAGTGGATCATAAGAGATGGGGAAGTTTGGGTCTGGGAGATGGTGGGCAAGGGGAAATTTGACCCAGGGAGTTAGGGTGGAGAGATAAGATGGTGTCAGGGCTGAGGAAGGGACCTGGCATCAAAGCTATGGTGCAGTTGCGGCCTTGACGGCAACAGGGACCACCGTGCTGATTTTTTGGCGAATCATAAGAGACGAGGAAGTTTGGGTTTGGGAGACATGTTACACGAGGCGGGCAAGGGGGAATTCTATCTGGAGAGTTAGGGTGAAGAGATAAGATGGTATCAGGGCTGAAGAAGGGCCTTGGTATCGAAGCTATGGTGTGGTTATGGCCTTGACGGCAACCGGGATTGCCATGCTGATTCTTTGGCAGATCATAAGAGACGGGGAAGTTTGGGTCTAGGAGACATGCTCCACGAGGTGGACAAGGGGGAATTCAACCCAAGGAGTTAGGGTGGAGAGATAAGATGGTGTCAGGGCCAAGGAAGGGCCTTTGCATTAAAGCTATGGTGCGGTTGCGGCCTTGACGACAACGGGGACCGCCATGCTGATTTTTTAGTGGACCATAAGAGACGGGGAAGTTAGGGTCCGTGAGACTTGGTCTACGAGTCGAGCAAGGGGGAATTTGACCCACAGAGTTAGGTGGAGAGATAAGATGGTGTCAGGGCTAAGTAAGAGCCTTAGTATCGAAGAAATGGTGTGGTTGCAGCCTTGACGGTAACAGGGGATCGTCGTGCTGATTTTTCACTAGATCATAAGAGACAGGGAAGTCTGGGTCCGGGACACATGCTCTACGAGGCGAGCAAGGGAGAATTCAACCTGAGGAGTTAGGATGGATAGATAAAATGGTGTCAGGGCTGTGGAAGGGCCTTGGCATCGAAGCTATGGTGCGGTTACAGCCTTGACAGCAACAGGGACCGCTGTGCTAATTTTTCTACAAAAAATAAGAGATGGGGAAGTTAGGGTCTGTGAGACATGCTCTGCGAGGCGAGCAAGGGGGAATTTGACCCAGAGAGTTAGGGTGGAGAGATAAAGTGGTGTCTGGGCTGAGAAAAGGCCTTGGCATCAATGCTAGGGCGTGGATGCGGCCTTGACTGCAACGGGGACCGCCGTGCTGATTGTGCGATGGATCATAAGAGACGTGGAAGTTTGGGTTCGAGAGAAGGCGAGCAAGGGAGAATTTGACCCGGGGTGTTAGGGTGGAGAGATAAGGTGGTGTCTATGCCAAGGAAGGGCCTTGGAATTGAAGCTATGGCGTGGTTGCTACCTTGATGGCAACAGGGACCGTCGGGCTAATTTTTTGGTGGATCACAAGAGACGTTGAAGTTTGGGTCCGGAAGACATGCTCCATGAGGCGGGCAAGGGGGAATTTGACCCGGGGAGTTAGGGTGGAGAGATAAGATGGTGTCAGGGCTAAGTAAAGGCCTTAGCATCAAATATATGGTGATGTCGCGGCCCTGACGGTAACAGGGACCGCCGTGCTGATTTTTGGTGGATCGTAAGAGATGGGGAAATTTGGGTCCGTGGGACATGCTTCGCGAGGTGGGCAAGGAGGAAATTTGTCCCAAGGAGTTAGGTTGGAGAGATAAGATGGTGTCTGGGGCAAGGAAGGGCCTTGGCATCTAAGCTATGGTGCGGTTGCGGCCTTGATGGCAACAGGGATCGTCTTGCTGATTTTTTGGTGGATCGTAAGAGACGGAGAAGTTTGGGTCTGAGAGACATGCTCTACGAGGTGGGCAAGGGGCGAATTTGTCCTGGGGAGTTAGGGTCAAGAGATAAGATGGTGTCTGGCCTAAGAAAGGGCATTGGCATCAAAGCTATGCTATGGTTGCGGCCTTGACAGCAACGTGGATCGTCGTGCTAATTTTTTGGCAGATCATAAGAGACAGGGAAATTTGGTTCCGGAAGACATGCTCCACGAGGCGAGCAAGGGGAAATTTGACCTAGTGAGTTAGGGTGAAGAGATAAGATGGTATCAGGGCTGAGGAAGGGCCTTGGCATCAAAGCTATGGTGCGGATGTGGCTGTGATGGCAACCGGGACCGCCATGTAGATTTTTCGGCGGATCATAAAAGACGGGGTATTTTAGGTTCGGGAGACATGCTTTGTGAGGCGAGCAAGGGGGAATTCAACCCAGGGAATTAGGGTGGATATATAAGATGGTGGCAGGGCCAAGGAAGGGCTTTGGTATTGAAGCTATGGTGCGGTTGTGGCCTTGATGGCAACGGGGACCGTCGTACTGATTTTTTGATGGATCATAAGAGATGAAGAAGTTTGGGTCTGGGAGGCAAGCTCCGAGAGGCTGGCAAGGGGGAATTCAACTCAAAGAGTTGGGGTGGAGAGATCAGATGGTGTCAGGGCTGAGGAAGGGCCTGGCATCAAAGCTATGGTGCGGTTGCGGCCTTGACATGCTCCACGAGGCGGGGAAGGGGGAATTTAACCCTTGGAGTTATTGTGGAGAGATAAGATGGTGTCAGGGCCAAGGAAGGGCCTTGGCATCGAAGCTATGGTGTAGTTGTGGCCTTGACAGCAACGGGGACCACCGTGCTGATTTTTCAGTAGATCATAAGAGACGGGGAAGTTTGGGTCCGGGAGACATGCTCCACAAGGCAGGTAAGGGGGAATTTGACCCAAGGCATTAGGGTGGATAGATAAGATGGTGTCAAGGCTGAGTAAGGGCCTTGGCATCGAAGCTATGGTGTGGTTGTGGCCTTGACGGTAACATGGACCGCCGTGCTGATTTTCAATGGATTGTAAGAGACAGGGAAGTTTGGGTCCGGGAGACATGCTCCGTGAGGCAGGCAAGGGGGAATTTGTCCCAAGGAGTTAGGGTGGAGAGATATGATGGTTTCAGGGGTGAGGAAGGGCCTTGGCATCGAAGCTATGGTGGGGTTGCGGCCTTGACGGCAAACGGGATCGCCGTGCTGATTTTTCGATGGATGGTAAGAGACGAAGAAGTCTATGTCCGGGACATATGCTCCACGAGGCGGGCAAGGGGAAATTCGAATTGAGGAGTTAGAGAGGAGAGATAAGATGGAGTCAGGTCTAAAGAAGGGCCTTGGCATTGAAGCTATGGTGCGGCTGCGACCTTGACGGCAACGGGGACCGCCGTGCTAATTTTTCGGTGGATCATAAGAGACGGGGAAGTTAGGGTCCGCGAGACATGCTCTGTGAGGTGGGAAAGGAGGGAATTTGACCCAGGGAGTTAGGGTGGAGAGATAAGATGGTGTTAGTTCCAAGGAAGGGCCTTGGCATCGAAACTATGGTGCGGTTGCGGCCTTGACTGCAACAGGGACCGCCGTGCTGTTTTTCAGCGGATCGTAAGAGACGGGGAAGTTAGGGTCTGTGAGACATGCTCTGTAAGGCAGGCAAGGGGGATTTGACCCGGAGAGTTAGGGTGGAGGGATAAGGTGGTGTTTGGGCTGAGGGAGGGCCTTGGCATCGATGCTGTGGCACGGTTGCGGTGTTGACGGTAGCGGGGACCGCCGTGCTGATTTTTTCGTGGATTGTAAGAGACGGGGAAGTTTGGGTCTGGGAGACATGCTCTGTGAGGCGGGCAAGGGGTGAATTTGACCCAGGGAGTTTGGGTTGAGAGTTAAGATGGTGTCAGGGTCGAGAAAGAGTATTGGCATCGAAGCTATGGTGTGGTTGCGGCCTTGACAGCAACGGGGATTGCCGTGCTGATTTTTCGGTGGATCGTATGAGACAGGGAAATTTTTCCTGTAGACATGCTCCACAATGCAAAAAAGGGGGAATTCAACCTAGGGTGTTAGGGTGAAGAGATAAGATGGTATCAGAGCCAAGAAAGGGCCTTGGCATCGAAGCTATGGTGCAGTTGCGGCCTTAACGGCAACCGGGACCGCCATTCTGATTTTTCGGCAGATCGTAAGAGGCAGGGAAGTTTGGTTTTGGGAGACATGCTTTGTGAGGCGAGCAATGGGGAATTCAACCCAAGGAAAAGGGTGGAGATATAAGAAGGAGTCAGGGCTGAGGAAGGGCTGTGGCCTTAACGGCAACAGGGACCGCCATATTGATTTTTCGATGGCTGATAAGAAACAGGGAAATTTGGGTCCTAGAGACATGCTCCATGAGGTGGGTGGTAGATCATAAGAAATAGAGAAGTTTGGGTCCTGGAGACATGCTGCGTGAGGCAGGCAAGGGGGAAGTCAACTCAGAGAGTTAGGGTGGAGAGATCAGATGGTGTCTGGGCCAAGGAAGGGCCCTGGCATGAAAGCTATGGTGCGGTTGCGACCTTGACATGCTCCACGAGGTGGGCAAGGGGGAATTCAACCCTTGGAGTTAGGGTGCATAGATAAGATGGTGTCAAGGCCAAGGAAGGTCCTTGGCATTGAAGCTGTGGTGCGGTTGCGGCCTTGACATCAACGGGGACCGCTGTTGTGATTTTTCAGCGGATCTTAAGAGACAGGGAAGTTTGGGTCCGTGAGACATGCTCCACGAGGTGGGCAAGGGGGAATTTGACCTAGGGGAGTTAGGTTGGAGAGATAAGATGGTTTCAAGGCCGAGTAAGGGCCTTGGCATTGAAGCTATGGTGTGGTTGTAGCCATGACGGCAACAGGGACTGCCGTGCTGGTTGTGCGGTGGATCATAAAAGACATGGAAGTTTGGGTCTAGGAGAAGGCGGGCATGGGGGAATTTGACCCAGGGACTTAGGGTCGAGAGATATGGTGGTGTCTGGGCTGAGGAAGGGCCTTGGCATCGAAACTATGGCACGTTTGTGGCCTTGATGGCAACGGGGACCGCCGTACTGATTTTTTGATGGATCATAAGAGACGGGGAAATTTAAGTCCGGGAGACATGCTCCACGAGGCAGACAAGGGGGAATTCAACCCAAGGAGTTAGGGTGGAGAGATAAGATGGTGTCAGGGCTGAGTAAGGGCCTTGGCATCAAAGCTATGGTGTTGTTGCGGCCTTGACGGTAACAGGGACCGTCATGCTAATTTTTCGGTGGATCATAAGAGATGACCAAATTTGGGTCTGGGAGACATGCTCCGTGAGGCGAGGAAGGGGGAATTCAACCCATGGAATTAAGGTGAAGAGATAAGATGGTTTCAGGGCCAAGAAAGGGCTTTGGCATTGAAGCTATGGTGCGGTTGTGGCCTTGACGACAACGGGGATCGTAGTACTAATTTTTCAGCGCATCATAAGAGACGTAGAAGTTTGGGTCTGGGAGACATGCTCCACGAGGTGGGCAAAATGGGGGAATTCAACCCAAGGAGTTAGTGTGGGGAGATAAGATGGTGTTAGGGCCAAGGAAGGGACTTGGTATCTAGGGTTTGGCATCGAAGCTGTGGTGCGGTTGTGGCCTTTACGGCAACGGGGACCGCCATGCTGATTTTTCAGCGGATCGTAAGAGACGGGGAACTTTGGGTCTGGGAGACATGCTCTGTGAGGTGAGCAAGGGGGAATTCAACCCAAGGAATTAGGGTGGAGATGGTGTCAAGGCCAAGGAAGGGTTCTGGCATTGAAGCTATGGTGCGGTTGTGGCCTTGACGGCAACGGGGACCGCCGTACTGATTTTTTGATGGATCATAAGAGACGGGGAAGTTTGGGTCCGGGAGACATGCTCCACGAGGCAGACAAGGGGGAATTCAACCCAAGGAGTTAGGGTGGAGAGATAAGATGGTGTCAGGGCTAAGTAAGGGCCTTGGCATCAAAGCTATGGTGCGGTTGCGGCCTTGACGGTAACAGGGACTGTCATGCTGATTTTTTGGAGGATCATAAGAGACGGGGAAATTTGGGTCTGGGAGACATGCTCCGTGAGGCAGGTAGGGTGGAATTTGTCCCAAGGAGTTAGGGTGAAGAGATATGATGGTGTCAGGGGTGAGGAAGGGCCTTGGCATCGAAGCTATGGTGGGATTGCAGCCTTGATGGCAAACGGGATCGCCGTGCTGATTTTCTGGTGGATGGTAAGAGACGAAGAAGTCTAGCTCTGAAAGATATGCTTCACAAGGCAGGCAAGGGCGAATTTGACCTAAGGAGCTAGGGTGGAGAGATAAGGTGGTGTCAGGGCCGAGGAAGGGCCTTGGCATCGAAGCTATGGTGCGGTTGTGGCCTTGACGGCAACGGGGAAGTTAGGGTCTGTGAGACATGCTCTGCAAGGCGGGCAATGGGGAATTTGACCCAGAGAGTTAGGGTGGAGAGATAAGGTGGTGTTTGGGCTGAGGGAGGGCCTTGGCATCAATGCTATGGCACGGTTGCATCATTGATGGCAACGGGGACCGCCGTGCTGATTTTTCCGTGGATTGTAAGAGACGGGGAAGTTTGGGTCTGGGAGAGATGCTCTGCAAGGCGGGTAAGGGGTGAATTTGACCTGGGGAGATAGGGTTAAGAGTTAAGATGGTGTCAAGGTCAAGAAAGGGCATTGGCATTGAAGCTATGGTGTGGTTGCGGCCTTGACAGCAACGGGTACTGCCATGCTGATTATGAGGCGGATCATAAGAGATGGAACTTTGGGTCTGGGACAAGGCGGGGATGGGGGAATTTGACCCTGGGAGTTAGGGTCGTGAGATAAGCTGGTGTCTGGGCTGAGGAAGGGCCTTGGCATTGAAGCTATGGTGCAATTGCGGCCTTCATGGCAACGGCGACCGCTGTGCTGATTTTTCTTTGGATCGTAAGAGACGGGGAAGTTTGTGTTCGACAAACATGCTCCACAAGGCAGGCAAGGGGGAATTTTACCTGGGGAGTTAGGGTGGAGAGATGAGATAGTTTCAGGGCTGAGTAAGGGCCTTGGCATCAAAGCTATGGTACGGTTGCGGCCTTGACGGTAACAGGGACCGTCATGCTAATTTTTCGGCGGATCGTAAGAGACGGCGAAATTTGGGTCCAGGAGACATGATCGGCTAGGCGTGCAAGGGGGAATTTGTCCCAAGGAGTTAGGGTGGAGAGATAAGGTGGTGTCAGGGCCAAGGAAGGGCCATGGCACTGAAGCTATGGTGCGTTGTGGCATTGATGGCAACGAGGACCGCCATGCTGATTTTTCGATGGATCATAAGAGACGGGGAAGTTAGGCTCTGTGAGACATGCTCTGCAAGGCTAGTGATGGGGAATTTGACCTAGAGAGCTAGGGTGGAGAGATAAGGTGGTGTTTGGGCTGAGGGAGGGCCTTGGCATCAATGCTATGGCGCGGTTGCGGCGTTGATGGCAACGGGGACCGCCGTGCTGATTTTTCCATGGATTGTAAGAGACGCAGAAGTTTGGGTCCGGGAGACATGATCTGCAATGCGGGCAAGGGGTGAATTTGACCTAGGGAGTTAGGTTCAAGAGTTAATATGGTGTTAGGGTCAAGAAAGGGTGTTGGCATCGAAGCTATGGTGTGGTTGCGGCCTTGATAGCAACGGGGACTGCCATGCTGATTGTGCGGCGGATCATAAGAGACAAGGCAATTTGGGTCCGAGAGAAGGCAGGGATGGGGGAATATGACCCAGGGGAGTTAGGTTGGAGAGATAAGGTGGTGTCTGGGTGGATCAAAGCTATGGTGCGATTGCGGCCTTGATGGCAACGGTGACCGCCATGCTGATTTTTCTTTGGATCGTAAGAGACAGGGAAGTTTGGGTTCGGCAGACATGCTCCACAAGGCAGGCAAGGGGGAATTTGACCCAGGGAGTTAGGGTGGAGAGATGAGATGGTGTCAGGGCTGAGTAAGGGCCTTGGCATCAAAGCTATGGTGCGGTTGTGGGCTTGACGGTAACAGGGACCGTCATGCTAATTTTTTAGAGGATCATAAGAGATGGAAAAATTTGGGTCCGGGAGACAGGATCCGCGAGGTGTGCAAGGGTGAAATTTGTCCCAAAGAGTTAGGGTGGAGAGATAACATGGTGTCAGGGGCAAGGAAGGGCCTTGGCACTGAAGCTATGGTGCGGTTGCGGCCTTGACCGCAACGGGGATCGTCGTGCTGATTTTTCGGTGGATGATAAGAGACGGGGAAGTCTGGGTATGGGAGACATGCTCCGCGAGGAGTGTGGAGTTAGGGTGGAGAGATAAGATGGTGTCAAGGCTGAGGAAGGGCCTTGGCATCGAAGCTATGGTGCGGTTGTGGCCTTGACAGCAACAGGGACCGCCGTGCTGATTTTTTGGCGGATCATAATAGACGGGGAAGTTAGGATCTGTGAGACATGCTCTGGAAGGTGAGCAAGGGGGAATTTGTTCTAGAGAGTTAGGGTGGAGAGATAAGGTGGTGTTTGGGCTGAGGGAGGGCTTGGCATCGATGCTATGGCGCGGTTGCGGCGTTGACAGCAACAGGGACCGCCATGCTGATTTTTTCATGGATTGTAAGAGACTGGGAAGTTTGGTTTTGGGAGACATGCTCTACAAGGTAGACAAGGGGCAAAATTGACCCGGGGAGTTAGGGTCATGAGTTAATATGGTCTTAGGTTCGAGAAAGGGCGTTGGCATTGAAGCTATGGTGTGGTTGCGGCCTTGACAGCAACGGGGACCGTCATGCTGATTTTTTGGTGGATCATAAGAGGTAGGGAAATTTGGGTCCAGGAGACATGCTCTGTGAGGCGGGCAAGGGGGAATTCAACCTAGAGTGTTAGGGTGAAGAGATAAGATGGTATTAGGGCCAAGGAAGGGCCTTGACGGCAACCAGGACCGCCATGCTATTTTTTTGCTGGATCGTAAGAGAGGGGGAAGTTTGGTTCTGGGAGACATGCTTTGTGAGGTGAGCAATGGGGAATTCAACCTAGGGAATTAGGGTGGAGATATAAGATGGTGTCAGGGCCAAGGAGGGGCTTTGGCATTAAAGCTATGGTGCGGTTGTGGCCTTAACGACAGTGGGGACCCCCGCACTGATTTTTTGGTTGATCATAAGAAATAGGGAAGTTTGGGTCCTGGAGACATGCTCCATGAGATGGGTGGAGGATCATAATAAATAGGGAAGTTTGGGTCCTGGAGACATGCTCCGTGAGGCGGGCAAGGGGAATTCAACTCAGAGAGTTAGGGTGGAAAGCTCAAATGGTGTCAGGGCCGAGGAAGGGCCCTGGCATCAAAGCTATGGTGCGGTTGAGGCCTTGACATGCTCCACAAGGCGGGCAAGGGGGAATTCAACCCTTGGTGTTAGGGTGGAAAGATAAGATGATGTCAGGGCCAAGGAAGGGCCTTGGCATTAAAGCTATGGTGCGGTTGCGGCCTTGATAGGAACGGGGACCGCTATTCTGATTTTTCAGTGATTCATAAGAGATGGGGAAGTTTGGGTCCGTGAGACATGCTCCACGAGGTGGGCAAGGGGGAATTTGACCCAGGGGAGTTAGGTTGGAGAGATAAGATGGTTTCAAGGCTGAGGAAGGGCCTTGGCATCGAAGCTATGGTATGGTTGCGGCCTTGACAGCAATGGGGACCGCCGTCCTGTTTCTGCGGTAGATCATAAGAGACATGGAAGTTTGGGTTTGGGAGAAGGTGGGCATGGGGAAATATGACCCAGGGAGTTAGGGTTGAGAGATAAGGTGGTGTCTGGGCCAAGGAAGGGCCTTGGCGTTGAAGCTATGGTGCTGTTGTGGCCTTGATGACAATGGCGACCACCGTGGTGATTTTTGGGTGGATCATAAGAGACGGGGAAGTTTGGGTTGGGAGACATGCTCCGCGAGGCAGGCAATGGGGGAATTTGACCCGGGGAGTTAGGGTGGAGATATAAGATGGTCTTAGGGCTGAGTAAGGGCCTTGGCATCAAAGCTATGGTGCAGTTGCGGCCTTGACGGTAACAGGGACCGTCATGCTAATTTTTCGGCGGATCATAAGAGACGGGGAAATTTGGGTCTGGGAGACATGCTCCGTGAGGCAGGCAAGGGGGAATTTGTCCCAAGGAGTTAGGGTGGAGAGATAAGGTGGTGTCAGGGCCAAGGAAGGGCCATGGCACTGAAGCTATGGTGCGGTTGTGGCATTGATGGCAACGAGGACCGCCATGCTGATTTTTCGATGGATCATAAGAGACGGGGAAGTTAGGCTCTGTGAGACATGCTCTGCAAGGCTAGTGATGGGGAATTTGACCTGGAGAGCTGGGGTGGAGAGATAAGGTGGTGTTTTGGCTGAGGGAGGGCCTTGGCATCGATGCTATGGCGCGGTTGCGGCGTTGATGGTAACGGGGACCGCCGTGCTGATTTTTCCATGGATTGTAAGAGACGTAGAAGTTTGGGTCCGGGAGACATGATCTGCAATGCGGGCAAGGGGTGAATTTGACCTAGGGAGTTAGGTTCAAGAGTTAATATGGTGTTAGGGTCAAGAAAGGGTGTTGGCATCGAAGCTATGGTGTGGTTGCGGCCTTGACAGCAACGGGGACTGCCATGCTGATTGTGCGGCGGATCATAAGAGACAAGGTAATTTGGGTTTGGGAGAAGGCAGGGATGGGGGAATATGACCTAGGGAGTTAGGGTCAAGAGATAAGGTGGTGTCTGGGCCGAGGAAGGGCCTTGGCATCGAAGTTATGGTGTGGTTGTGGCCTTGATAGCAACGGGGACCGCCGTGTTGTTTGTGCGACGGATCATAAGAGAGATGGAAGTTTGGGTCCGGGAGAAGGCGGGCATGGGGGAATATGACCTGAGGTGTTAGGGTCAAGAGATAAGGTGGTGTCTAGGCCAAGGAATGGCATTGGCATCGAAGCTATGGTGCGGTTGCGGCCTTGATGGCAACGGCGACCGCTGTGCTGATTTTTCGGTGGATCATAAGAGATGGGGAAGTTTGGGTTCAGGAGACATGCTCCACAAGGCAGGCAAGGGGGAAATTGACCCGAGGAGTTAGGGTGGAGAGATAAGATGGAGTCAGGATTGAGGAAGGGCCTTGGCATCGAAGCTATGGTGGGGTTGCGGCCTTGACGGCAAACGGGATCACCATGCTGATTTTTCAGTGGATCGTAGGAGACGAGGAAGTCTAGGTCTGGGAGACAGGTTCCGTGAGCCGGGCAAGGGGGAATTTTACTTGAGGAGTTAGGGTGGAAAGATAAGATGGAGTCAGGGCTAAGGAAGGGCCTTGGCATCAAAGCTATGGTGCGGTTGTGGCCTTGACAGCAACGGAGACGGCCGTGCTGATTTTTCGGCGGATCATAAGAGACAGGGAAGTTAGGGTCCGTGAGACATGCTCTGCGAGGCGGGCAAGGTGGAATTTGACCTAGGGAGTTAGGGTGGAGAGATAAGATGGTGTTAGTTCTAAGGAAGGGCCTTGGCATCGAAACTATGGTGCGGTTGCGGCCTTGGCGGCAATGGAGATCGCTGTGCTGATTTTTTTGCAGATCATAAGAGACGCGGAAGTTTGGGTCAGGAGACATGCACCACAAGGCCAGCAAGGGTGGAATTTGACCCAGGAAGTTAGGGTGGAGAGATAAGATAGTGTCAGGGCTATGGAAGGGCGTTGGCATTGAAGGTATGGTGGGGTTGTGGCCTTGAGACAACGTGGACCGCCGTGCTACTTTTTCGGCGGATCATAAGAGACGCGGAAGTTTGGGTCAGGAGACATGCTCCGCAAGGCGGGCAAGGGGTAAATTTGACCCGAGGAGTTTGGATGGAGAGAAAAGATGGTGTTAGGGCCTAGGAAGGGCCTTGGCATCAAAGCTATTGTGCAATTGTGGCCTTGACGGCAATGGGGACCGTCATGCTGATTTTTCCATGGATCGTAAGAGACGGGGAAGTTTGGGTCCGGGAGACTTGCTCTGCGACATGGGCAAGGGGTGAATTTGACTTGGGGAGTTAGGGCAAAGAGATAAGATGGTATCAGGGCTAAGGAAGGGCCTCAGTATCAAAGCTATGGTGCGGTTGTGGCTATGATGGCAACCGGGACCGCAATACAGATTTTTTGGTGGATCATAAGAGACGGGGTAGTTTAGGTTCGGGAGACATGCTTTATGAGGTGAGCAAGGGGAATTCAACCCTGGGAATTAGGGTGGATATATAAGATAGTGTCAAGGCTAAGGAAGGGCTTTGGCATTAAAGCTATAGTGCAGTTGTGGCCTTGACGGCAACGGAACCGCCGTACTGATTTTTTGACAGATCATAGGGGGAATTTTTTGATGGCAAGGGGGAAGTTTGGGTCCGGGAGGGAAGCTCCAGGAGGCGGGCAAGGGGGAATTCAACTCAGAGAGTTGGGGTGGAGAGATTAGATGGTGTCAGGGCCAAGGAAGGGCCCTGGCATTAAAGCTATGGTGCGGTTGCGGCCTTGAAGCTATGGCAACGGGGACCGCCGTGCTGACTTTTTGGTGGATCATAGGAGACGGGGAAGTTTGGGTTTGGGAGACATGCTCCATGAGGTAGGCAAGGGAGAATTCAACACGGGGAGTTAGGGTGGAGAGATAAGATGCTATCAGGGCTGAGTAACGGCCTTGGCATCGAAGCTATGGTGTAGATGCGGCCATGACGGCAACGGGGATCGCCGTGCTGATTTTTTGGTGGATCATAAGAGACAGGGAAGTCTGGGTCCAGGAGACATGCTCTGCGATGTGGGCAAGGGGGAATTCATCCTAAGGAGTTAGGGTGGAGAGATAAGATGGTGTCAAGGCTGAGGAAGGGCCTTGGCATTAAAGCTATGGTGCGGTTGCGGCCTTGAAGGCAACGGGGACCGCAGTGCTGATTTTTCTATGGATCAGAAGAGCCGGGGAAGTTAGGGTCTGTGAGACATGCTCTACATGGTGCGCAAGGGGAATTTGACCCAGGGAGTCAGGGTGGAGAGATAAGATGGTGTCAGTTCTAAGGAAGGTCCTTGGCATCAAAACTATGGTGCGGTTGCGGCCTTGACGACAACGGGGACCGCTGTGCTGATTTTTTGGTGGATCATAAGAGACGGGGAAGTTTGGGTGAGGAGACATGCTCTGCGAGGCGGGAAAGGATGGAATTTAACCCAAGGAGTTAGGGTGGAGAGATAAGATGGTGTCATGGCTGTGGAAGGGCCTTGGCATCGAAGCTATGGTGCGGTTGCGGCCTTGACGGCAATGAGGACCGCCGTGCTGATTTTACAGCGGATCATAAGAGACGGGGAAGTTTGGGTCTGGGAGCTATGCTCTGCGAGCAATGCGGAAATTTGACCCAAGGAGTTAGGATGGAGAGATATAATGGTGTCAGGGCTGAGGAAGGGTCTTGGCGTCAAAGCTATGGTGCGATTGCGGCCTTGACGGCAACGAGGACCGCAGTGCTAATTTTTTGGCGGATCATAAGATATGGGGAAGTTTGGATTCGGGAGACATGGTATGCGAGGCAGGCAAGGGGGAATTCTACTCGAAGAGTTAGGTTGAAGAGATAAGATGGTATCAAGGCTGAGAAAGGGCCTTGGCATTGAAGCTATGGTGCGGTTGTGGCCTTGATGGCAACCAGGACCGCCATGCTGATTTTTTAGCGGATCGTAAGAGACGGGGAATGTTGGGTCTGGGAGACATGCTCTGTGAGGCGAGCAAGGGGGAATTCAACCCAAGGAATTAGGGTGGAGATATAAGATGGTGTCAAGGCTAAGGAAGGGCTTTGGCATTGAAGCTATGGTGCAGTTGCAGCCTTGATGGCAACGGGGACCGCCATAAAGTTTTTTTGGCGGTTCATAAGAGACGGGGATGTTTGGGTCCGGGAGACATGCTCCATGAGGCGGACAAGGGGGAATTCAACCCAAAGAGTTAGGGTGGAGAGATAAGATGGTGTTAGGACCAAGGATGGGCCTTGGCATCGAAGATATAGTGCCATTGCGGCCTTGACGGCAACGACGATCGCCATGCTGATTTTTGGGTGGATCGTAAGAGATGGGGAAGTTTGGGTTCGGGAGACATGCTCCACGAGGCGGGCAAGGGGGAATTTGACCCGAGGAGTTAGGGTGGACAGATTAGATGGTGTCAGGGCTGAGTAAGGGCCTTGTCCTCGAAGCTATGGTGCGGTTGCGGCCTTGACGGTAATAGGGACCGACCTTTAGATTTTTTGGCAGATCGTAAGAGACGGGGAAGTTTGGGTCCGAGAGACATGCTCCGTGAGGCAGGCAAGGGGGAATTTGTCCCAAGGAGTTAGGGTAGAGAGATATGATGGTGTCAGGGGTGAGGAAGGGCCTTGGAATCGAAGCTATGGTGGGGTTGCGGCCTTGACGGCAAACGGGATCGCCGTGCGCATTTTTCGATGGATGGTAAGAGACGAAGAAGTTTGATTCCACTAGACATGCTCCATGAGGTGGGAAAGGAGGAATTTCACCTGAGGAGTTAGGGTGGAGAGATAAGATAGAGTCAGGTCTGAGGAAGGGCCTTGGTATCAAAACTATGGTGCGGTTGCGGCCTTGACGGCAATGGGGACTGCCATGCTGATTTTTTGGCAAATCATAAGAGACGGGGAAGTTTAGGTCGGGAGGCATGCTCCACAAGGCTAGCAAGGGTGGAATTTGAGAGTTAGGGTGGAGAGATATGATGGTGTCAAGGCTATGGAAGGGCTTTGCCATCGAAGCTATGGTGCGATTGTGGCCTTGACGGCAACGGGGACCGCTGTGCTGATTTTTTGATGGATCATAAGAGACGGGGAAGTTAGGGTCCATGAGACATGCTCTGCAAGGTGGGAAAGGAGGGAATTTGACCTAGGGAGTTAGGGTGGAGAGATAATATGGTGTCAATTCTGAAGAAGGGCCTTGGCATCGAAACTATGGTGCGGTTGCGACCTTGACGGCAATGGGAACCGCTGTCCTGATTTTTTGGCGGTTCATAAAAGACGGGGAAGTTTGGGTTGGGAGACATGCTCCGTAAGGCCGGCCAGGGTGGAATTTGAGGGTTAGGGTGGAGAGATAAGAAAGTGTCAAGGCTGTGGAAGGGTCTTGGCATTGAAGCTATGGTGCAGTTGCGGCCTTGACGGCAACAGGGACCGCCGTGCTGATTTTTCAGTGGATCGTAAGAGACGGGGAAGTTAGGGTCTGTGAGACATGCTCTGTAAGGCGGGCAAAGGGGAATTTGACTTGAAGAGTTAGGGTGGAGGGATAAGGTGGTGTTTGGGCTGAGGGAGGGCCTTGGCATCGATGCTATGGCACCGTTGCGGCGTTGACAGCAACGGGGACCACCGTGCTGATTTTTCCGTGGATTGTAAGAGATGGGGAAGTTTGGGTCCGGGAGACATACTCTGTGAGGTGGGCAAGGGGTGAATTTGACCGAGGGAGTTAGGGTCAACAGTTATGATGGTGCTAGGGTTGAAAAAGAGTGTTAGCATCGAAGCTATTGTGTGGTTGCAGCCTTGACAGCAACGGGGGCCACCGTGCTGATTTTTTAGCGGATCGTAAGAGACAGGGAAATTTGGGTCCGGGAGACATGCTCCACGAGGTGGGCAAGGGGGAATTCATTCCAGAGTGTTAGGGTGAAGAGATAAGATAGTATCAAGGCCAAGGAAGTGCGTTGGCATCGAAGCTATGGTGCAGTTGCGGCCTTGACGGCAACCGGGACAGCCATGTTGATTTTTCGGCGGATCATAAGAGACGAGGAAGGTTGGTTCTGGGAGACATGCTTAGTGAGGTGAGCAATGGTGTCATGGCTAAGGAAGGGCTTTGGCATTGAAGCTATGGTGCGCTTGTGGCCTTAACGGCAACGGGGACCGTCGTACTGATTTTTCGACGGATCATAAGAAACAGGGAAATTTGGGTCCTAGAGGCATGTTCCGTGAGGTGGGTGGAAGATCATAAGAAATAGGGAAGTTTGGGTCCTGGAGACATGCTCCGTGAGGCAGGCAAGGGGGAATTCAAATCAGAGAGTTAGGGTGGAGAGATCAGATGGTGTCAGTGCCGAGGAAGGGCCCTGGCATTAAAGCTATGGTGCGATTGCGGCCTTGACATGCTCCACGAGGTGGCTAAGGGGGAATTCAACCCTTGGAGTTAGGGTGGAGAGATAAGATGGTGTCAGGGCCAAGGAAGGGCCTTGGCATTGAAGCTATGGTGCGGTTGCGGCCTTGACAGCAACGGGGACCGCTGTTGTGATTTCTCAGCGGATCATAAGAGACAGGGAAGTTTGGGTCCGTGAGACATGCTCCGTGAGGCGAGCAAGGGGGAATTTGACCTAGGGGAGTTAGGTTGGAGAGATAAGATGGTGTCAAGGCTGAGGAAGGGCCTTGGCATTGAAGCTAAGGTGCGGTTGCAGCCTTGACGGCAACAGGGACCGTCGTGTTGATTGTGCTGCGTATCATAAGAGACATGAAAGTTTGGGTCTGGGAGAAGGCGGGCGTGGGGGAATTTGACCCTTGGAGTTAGGGTCAAGAGATATGTTGGTGTTCAGGTTGAGGAAGGGCCTTAGCATCGAAGCTTTGGTGCGGTTGCGGCCTTGACGGCAATGGCGATCGCCGTGCTAATTTTTCGGTGGAGCGTAAGAGACGGGGAAGTTTGGGTTCGGGAGACATGCTCCACAAGGCGGGCAAGGGGGAATTTGACCCAAGGAGTTAGGGTGGAGAGATAAGATGGTGTCAGGGCTGAGTAAGGGCCTTGGCATCAAAGCTACGGTGCGGTTGCGGCCTTGAAGGTAACCGGGACTGTCATGCTGATTTTTCAGCGGATTGTAAGAGACGGCTAAATTTGGGTCTAGGAGACATGCTCCGTGAGGCGAGCAAGGGGGAATTCAACCCATGGAATTAGGGTGGAGATATAATACAGTTTCAAGGCTGAGGAAGGGCTTTGGCATTGAAGCTATGGTGCGGTTGTGGCCTTGGCGGCAATGGGGACCGTAGTACTGATTTTTTGGCGCATCATAAGAGACGTAGAAGTTTGGGTTTGGGAGACATGCCCCATGAGGCGACCAAAAGGGGAATTCCACCCAAGGAGTTAGGGTGGGGAGATAAGATGGTGATAGGGCTAAGGAAGGGCCTTGGCATCGATGCTATGGTGCGGTTGCGGCCTTGATGGCAACGGGGACCGCCGTGCTGATTTTTCAGGGGATCGTAAGAGACGAGGAAATTTTGGTCAGGGGGACATGCTCCACGAGGATGGCAAGGGGAATTTGACTCGGAGAGTTAGGGTGGAGAGATAAGATGGTGTCAGGGCTGAGTAAGGGCCTTGGCATCGAAGCTATGGTGTGGTTGCAGCCTTGACAGTAACAGGGACCGCGGTGCTGATTTTTTGGTGGATCATAAGAGACGGGGAAATTTGGGTGTGGGAGACATGCTCTGTGAGGTGGGCAAGGGGGAATTTGACCCAGGGAGTTAGGGTCAAGAGATAAGATGGTGTCAGGGGTGAGGATGGGCCTTGGCATCGAAGCTATGGTGCGGTTGCGGCCTTGATGGCAACGGAGACTGCTGTGCTAACTGTGCGGCGGATCATAAGAAACAGGGAAGTTTGGGTCCCGAAGACATGATCCGTGAGGCAGACAAGGGGGAATTCAACTCATAGAGTTCGGGTGGAGAGATCAGTTGGTGTTAGGGCTAAGGAAGGGCCCTGACATCAAAGCTATGGTGCGGTTGCAGCCTTTTCATGGTCCACGAGGCGGGCAAGGGGGAATTTAACCCTTGGCATTAGGGTGGAGAGATAAGATGGTGTCGGGGCCAAGGAAGGGCCTTGGCATCGAACCTATGGTGCGGTTGCAGCTTTGATAGCAACGGAGACTGCTTTTCTAATTTCTCAGCAGATCATAAGAGACAGGGAGGTTTGGGTCCGGGAGACATGCTTCGCGAGGTGGGCATGGGGGAATTCAACCCGAGAAGTTAGGGTGGAGAGATAATATGGTGTCAGGGCCAAGGAAGGGCGTTGGCATCAAAGCTATGGTGTGGTTGCGGCCTTGAGAGCAATGGGGACCGCCGTGCTGATTATTCGGCAGATCTTAAGAGATGGCGAAGTTTGGGTCCCGAAGACATGCTCTGCAAGGTAGGCAAGATGGGAATTTCACCAGGGGAGTTAGGGTGGAGACATAATATGGTGTCATTTCTGAGTAAGGGGCTTGTCATCGAAGCTATGGTGCGGTTGCGGCCTTGATGGTAACAGGGACCGCTGTGCTCATTGAAAGAGACAGGGAAGTGTGGGTCCGGGAGACATGCTCTGTGATTGGAGAGATAATATAGTGTCAAGGCTAAGGAAGGGCCTTGGCATCGATGCTATGGTTTGGTTGTAGCCTTGATGACAACGGGGACCGCAGTGCTGATTGTGCGGCGAATCATAAGAGACGTGGAAGTTTGGGTCTGAAAGAAGGTAGGCATGGGGAATTTGACCCAGGGAGTTAGGGTGGAGAGATAAGATGGTGTCAGTTCTGAGGAAGGGCCTTGGCATCAAAACTATGGTGCGTTTGCGGCCTTGATGGCAATGGGGACCGCTGTGCTGATTTTTTTGTGGATCATAAGAGACGGGGAAGTTTGGGTCGGGAAACATGCTCTGCAAGGCCAGCAAGGGTGGAATTTGACCTAGGAAGTTATGGTGGAGAAATAGGATGGTGTCAGGGCTATGGAAGGGCCTTGGCATCAAAGGTATGGTGCGGTGCGGCCTTGACGACAACGAGGACCGCCGTGTTGATTTTTTGATGGATCATAAGAGACGGGGAAGTTTTGGTCCAGGAGACATGCTTTGCGAGGCGGGCAAAGGGGGAATTTGACCGAAGGAGTTATGTCAGAGAGATAAGATGGTTTTGGAGCTAAGGAAGGGCCTTGGCATTGAAGCCATGGTGCGATTGCGGCCTTGACGGCAACGGAGACCGCCATGCTGATGTTTTGGCGGATCATAAGATACGGGGAAGTTTGGGTCTGGGACATGGCGGGCAAGGGGAAATTTGACCCGGGGAGTTAGGGTGGAGAGATGAGATGGTGTCAATGTGTAGGAAGGGCCTTGGCATGGAAGCTATGGTGCAGTTGCGGCCTTGACAAGAACGGGGAGCTGATTTTTCAGTGGATCATAAGAGACAGGGAAGTTTGAGTCCGGGAGGCATGCTTCACGAGGCGGGCAAGGGGAATTCAACTCGGAGAGTTAGGGTGAACAGGTAAGATGGTAATAGGGCCAAGGAAGGGCCTTGGCATCAAAGCTATGGTGCGGTTGCGACCTTGATGGCAACCGAGACCGCCATGCTGATTTTTCAGCGGATCATAAGAGACAGGGAAGTTTGGGTCCGGTAGACATGCTCTGTGAGGTGAGCAAGGGGGAATTCAACCCAGGGAATTAGGGTGGAGATATAAGATGGTGTCAGTGTTGAGGAAGGGCTTTGGCATTGAAGCCATGGTGCGGTTGTGTCCTTGACGGCAACTGGGACCGCTGTACTCATTTTTCGGCGGATAATAAGAGATGGGGAAGTTTGGGTCTGGGAGACATGCTCCACGAGGCGGACAAGGAGGGAATTCAACCCAAGGAGTTAGGGTGGAGAGATAAGATGGTGTCACAGCTAAGGAAGGGCCCTGGCATTGAAGCTATGGTGCCGTTGCAGCCTTGACGACCTTGACATCAAGCTCAATGAGGAACCTCCTCAACCAAACACCTTCCTTTACAGCACCAGAAGCTGCAATGTACTTGGCTTCTGCTATAGAATTGAACACCGTCTCCTACTTGGAACTTTTCCAGCTAACTGCACCACCATTTATTATGAACACAAATCCTAATTGAGGTAGTGAATCATTCCCGTCAGTTTGGAAGCTAGCATTGGTGTAACCATTTACAACGAGCTCGCTGTGGCAGAACCTCCTAAATCATATGGCCCACACACATGATTATTGTCTAAACAGACTCAAATAACCATGACTGTGTTCCATATGACTTAAAAAGTCTGTCGGGTAAATCCTGAATCATCCACGATTCTCCGAGCAGGATCAATCGTTGTAGAGAGACATTGCAGTATTACAACAGTTTGATATAAATAATATACATCGGAGTAAAACAACAGAAGACTTACAATAACATAAGTTTACAAACCCTTGAGTTTCAAATATTTACAACCATAAGTTTAGATTGTACAAAACATAATAGAAGTGGAGTAGCAGTAGATAACTTTATTACAATATCAAACGATAAGCTCTGCCCAAGAGCTAAACATCTTACTCGTCGTCGCTTTCCTCGACGACTGTCATGCAACAGGATGCGTAGCATTCCTGCCTATGAGGCTCACCTGCAACAAGGGTTCAACAAACCCTGAGTACAAAAGTACTCAACAAGACTGACCTGACGAAAAAGAGGGGTGGAGACTCAAGAAATGCAGGCTAGAGGGACAAGGTAAGGTCTGTAGGAGATAAGAAATTTTGCGGAAAAGATTAACAGAAAGAAAGGGTTGCTTGGACTAGCTCCAATTATCAACCAACTTCATTAGTGAATCCTAATCTTTGTTCAAGTTGTTACTACGATGATGAACACCGATCGAGTCTTCTTCTCCGAGAAGCAACGGCGATTCGAATCCATTTTCATACCCAGCTGGGACCTAGGTCACTGGAATACCGAAGACTTTAACTCCGATGCACCCCAGATGAACCGATATACCGGGATAACAACCACAGCCGTATATCACCACATGGCACCCGTGAGCTCTGCGGCTCAGCGTACCGAAATACGTGGGAACTTAAACCCCACAGTAAAACACACTATGACACAGATGGGATCTCTGGCCCCACGTAGGTCACTCCATGATATACACAGCTCCAACCATCCGTATACCACTTCATGCATGTGGATTTCTAAATTCTCGATATCACCAGTTCACCAATGGACGGGACCTAGGGCATCAACAGACGAAACACTACAGAGGGACTCCGTTCCCAGTGCAAGTTAACCGTCCGGACTCGATTTATTACTATTATCAAGATTCCAACAAGAAAACCAATCTCATCTTTTTCATTCTTTTGCCTTGAACAAATAGATAAATAAGCAGGGCTAAGCAGCACTACTTATCTTCCCAAGCAGGTAACAAGGAATAAGGAATTAAGACAGGTAATGCAATTGGGTGGGTTTTCACTCAACTCCTATTACCTAATGCAACATATCATAGCTGAAGCGATAAAACTTTTATAAATAGAATAGGGTTTGAATGCATCTAGGGCTTGCCTTGATGTTCAGGGTAGACGGTCTCAAACTCTGGATCAACTCCCGATTCCTGAATCAGCTCTTCCTTCGAAAAAGGTGTGACAACGTTAACTCTCCGTTAACGGAAGCTATTCGATAATTAATATGCTTTAACATGATGGAATGGTAAACATGATGCTCAATGGATGCATGATTAGATTAAAGGATCAAGTACAACTTTTCTTCACGATAAAGTTGCAAGCCAACAAAACTTCGTTTATAAAACTCATTAGGGTTAACTACTCCATTTAAGAAATTAATTAAACACATAAAATAACGTTGATTAAGCCCTAATGACATGATTAAGGTAAGCACAAACAATTAATTAAAGTGCCAAAGGTCATTAGGGTTAATGACCCAAGGTCATCAATCAATCCCAAAGTCAAACAAATCCTATAATGATTAAGCTTAAGTAAAGGGGTTAATTAATTATTTAAAAGCATTAAATAAAGGCATAAAAATTAAAGTTATCAAATTAAGCCCAAAATTTTATTTTAGAAATCTCTTAGCTTAACTAGATGGCAAAACAATTGTTAGAATTAAAAGCCAATTATTTTATTTATTAAAAATCATTGAAGGTCCATTTTTTAATTAAAAGGGCTAATTTTAACATATGGGAAAAGTACTCAAATTTGGCATTTCATATTTTCCTAGGTAGATGACATCATAAGGAATACTCACAAAAATTTTCAGAATTTTTGGAGCTATATATGAATTACTATGATTTTTCAAAGAAAATAGCATTTAAATCATTTTTTGAAATAAAAAAGAAAATCGGCACAGTACTCCCGCGCTGACCGGCGGCCCGCCGACGGTTGACCGGCGATTACTCGTCGTCGGCGAGGTCTCCGACGACCGGACTTGGTCCACTGGACTCAGCTTTGCACGGAGAGTCGAACAAGGTAGCTAACGGCGCGGCGGAGCGGCGGCAGCACCCATGCCGGCGGCCATGGCGGCGCGGCGGAGATCGGGCGCGGCGGCGGAGCTCACCGGAGCGGTTTCTGGCGATGGCAAGGTCACAAGCATGCGCAGGGTACTCAAACGGACTGGTTTGGCAACAAGATGATGTCGCTTCCTGGTCCCTAGTCAAAGCGGCAACGCGCGCGACGGAGCGGTATGGCCGTGCCGGTGGCGAGCCACGGTGACCGGCGGCTTCAGCATGGCAAAGATGAAATTGATGGCACAGATAGATGCACGAGCTCACCACGGCACTGATGCGCACGCTAATGGAGGCTCGGAGTGCTGGAATCGAGCTGCGGTCGGCGGCGGTGATGGCGGCGGCGGCGCTCCGATGGCAAGGTCGGCGTCACCAGCGTTCCTGTGGAGCATTAAGCCGGCCAAGGTGCGCATAAGATGCAGGATAGCATAGAGAGCACGGTTGCGGGGTTAAAGGTAATATATATTCACCTTGTGCGGCGGTCGGCGGCGAAAACGCTCGCGGCGGCTCGGCGACCGACCGTGGAGAAGACGACGGCGCACGGGCAGCTCGGGTGAGGAGAGCGAGCACGAACTGCCTCAAAATCACTGTGAGGATGTGACAGAGCTGTTGGCAAGAGCAATCGGACAGAGATGGAGCGATGGCGGTGAATTTGAGCGACGGAGCGAGGTCGTCGGCGGTGGCGGCAGGAGGAAGAAGAAGGAAAACGGCGGCGTCCAACCGGTATTTATAGGGCGGAGGCGATGTATGAGCGGGCGACACGACGACGATGAACCTTCATGCGTCCAGGAGCGTGCTGGCGGTTGAGCAGGTGCGGCGGTGGACGGCGGCGCGCGTTGAGAAGCCGGCGATGGCGGCCGACGATAGGTTTCGGTACTGTTCACAGAAATTACAAAAATGCCATTTGTTTCAAAATACAAATTACTCCAAAATTTATATAAGAACTTGAAAATCTCCAAAAATATTATTTGCATAACTTTTCAAGAGCTACACTTTTCCTTTAACTGGTATCCTCAAATTCTATCTAGATTTTGAAATTTGAATTTAGATTTGAAAAGGGGATAAAACCCTAGAAACAAACATTTGAAATTACTTTTGATTTTTCAATAAAACTTGAAAATCTTCAAAACTATGAAATGTTTAACTGATCAAACCCAATCTTTTTCATATACAAAGTTTTCCAAAATTTTGCATAATTTTTTAAATTATGGTTTTAAAATCAAAAGAGGACAAATGCTAGAAAACTGTATTTTCAAATTCATTTAAAATTTTTTTGGAAACATGAAAAACTTTATATACCAACTTTGTAGCTCTTGTCAAGATCTACAAACTGTCTTTTTATAGTATCTCCAAATTCTTTATAGATTTTGAATTAGAGAAAAGGGGGTAAAACTAGGTTTTGGAATAAAGGGTTTTTGAAATAGAATTTAAACTCAATTTGGTTTCTAACTTAATTGGTTGGTTATTAGTGATCACAAACATCATCCAAGGACATTTTTAGGTCATTAACCCAATGACACCCTTGGTTGACTAAGTTGACTTTTGAAAAACCTTTTATAGCATTTCCAATTTAAATTTAAATTCGAATTGCCAGACTTAAAAGTAAGTTTTGGAATCCAAATTAAACTTCAAATATGGAAATCATTTTTAGGGTTGAACTTAGACTTATACACTATGCTTGACACTAGTGTAACACACAGTTTACACCTCAAGTACATAGAGTATAAACTAAGCATTTGCGATGACATTCGAAAATAGGGTTTTATTATTTCATGTGACAAAACATTCCAGAAACACAATCAACCTATGAAATGTAAACTTATTTTAGTTAATGCACATTAAGGTTGACTTAACATGAATGCTTTGCAGTGCATATGATGACATGGCATGTTTTAGTTAATATAACACCAGAGGTGTTACAGCCTTTCCCCCTTAAAGAAATCTCGTCCCGAGATTTAAAGCTTTGAGTGAAGTAATGGAAAAGGAAATGTGTTAGGAAAACACACTTCAACTAAATTTATAAGGGAAAGGAATTGTACCACTCACATAGAGAAGTCACAACTCGTAGAAAGAATTATCACTTAGATAGAAGCATAAAACTCCGGGAAGTTTTCTAACAGATAATCTTCTGATTCCCAAGTGGCTTCTTCCTCTGAATGTTGATCCTATTGTATCTTGTACCACTTGATTGTTCTGCTTCTAATAACACGGTCTTTCTGATCCAAAACTCAGATTGGATACTCAGAGTAAGCCAAATCAGGTTCAAGTTCAATACCTTCAACATCAACGACTTTATCTGGTACACGGAGACACTTTTTGAATTGGGACACATGGAACACATTGTGTACAGCCGACAATTGCTCAGGTAATTGCAGACGATATGCTAATTGTCCACATCTTTCTATAATTTGAAATGGTCCAATGTATCGAGGTGCTAACTTACCCTTGACTCCAAATCGGGTAACTCCTTTCATGGGTGACACCTTTATATACACATGATCTCCCTTATTGAACCACAATGGTCGACGCCTTTGGTTCGCATAACTTTTCTGACGAGATTGTGCCACCTTTATATTCTGTTGTATTTGCTTAACTTTTGCTTCAGTTTCTTTTACCAGATCAACTCCGAAGAATCTTCTTTCTCCAGGTTTGGATCAACTTAACAGAGTTCTACATCTGCGACCATATAATGCTTCAAATGGTGCCATTTTTATGCTTTCTTGATAACTATTATTGTAAGAGAATTCTGCTAAAGGTAAACATTCATCCCATTTCTCTAGGAAATTAAGAACACATGCCCTCAACATATCTTCAAGTATTTGATTTACTCTTTCAGTCTGACCTCCTGTTTGTGGATGGTAGGCTGTACTGTGCAAAAGGTCAGTACCTAAAGACTTGTGTAACTGCTTCCAAAACTGGAAGACAAATTGCATGCCTCTATCAGAAACAATGGTTTTTGGTACTCCATGAAGACTTATGATGTACTCAAAATACAATCTGGCATATTGCGATGCTGAATTTGTACTTTGAACTGGAAGGAAATGTGCCATTTTTGTGAGTCGATCCACTATAACCTAAATTGAATCAAAACCTCTGGTGGTCCGAGGTAGACCCACTATAAAATCCATACTGATATCTTCCCATTTCCAAGCTGGAATGGGTAATGGTTGAAGTTCTCCTGCTGACTTTAAATGTACAGCTTTGACTTTCTAACAAGTATCACACTGAGCCACATACTTAGCAATTTCTATCTTCATCTTGGTCCACCAAAATCTCTGTTTCAAATCATGATACATCTTATTACTTCCTGGGTGAATAGAAAACTTTAAAAGATGTGCTTCATCAAGGATCCTTTGTCTCAACTCAGGATCTTTTGGTATGACCAAATGATTCTTATACCATAAGACATTTGCTTCATCAATTGTGAAACAAGAAGTATTTTCTCTTCTAACTTTCTTTTTAATATGTTTAATGCCTTTATTACTCCTCTGTGCAGCAATAATTTGATCTCTGAGGGTTGTCTCAACAACAATGTTAGACAAACGTCCTTGTTGCACCATATCTATACCCAACTTTTCTATGTCATGACATATAGAGATATCCAAAGGCTTCACTGTTAAACAATGACAATGACTTTTGCGACTAAGTGCATCAGCAACTACATTCGCTTTACCAGGATGGTAATAGATTTCTAAGTCATAATCATTGATTAACTCTAACCATCTTCTTTGCCTCATATTCAACTCATCTTGAGTGAATATGTATTTCAAACTCTTGTGATCACTGTAAATATTACATTTATTTCCCCACAGATAATGTCGCCATATTTTTAATGCATGGACAACAGCTGCCAATTCCAAATCATGTGTTGGATAATGCTCCTCATGTTTCTTCAACTGTCGAGAAGCATAAGCAATAACTCTCCCCTCTTGCATCAACACAAATCCAATACCAATACCAGAAGCATCACAATAAACATCAAACGGCTTCTCAATGTTTGGCTGTGCTAGGATAGGGGCAGTAGTCATCAATTTCTTTAATTTTTGAAATGCCTCTTCACAGGGGGGTGACCAATTAAACTTAACATCATTTTTCAACAACTCAGTTATTGGCTTTGATATTTTGAGAAATCAGGTATGAAACGACGGTAATAACCCGCCATTCCCAGAAAACTTCGAACTTGATGCACAGTCTTTGGTGGTTCCCAATCAAGTATATCTTTTACTTTACTAGGATCAACAGCCACACCCTTGTCTGATAAAACATGTCTAAGAAATTTCACTTCCTTCAACCAAAACTCACATTTGCTAAACTTGGCATACAATTGATGTTCCCTCAGACGTTGCAAAATAATTCTGAGGTGTTCAGCATGTTCTTCATTTTTGG
Organism: Bothriochloa decipiens; assembly: GCA_023333625.1. NCBI lineage: Eukaryota > Viridiplantae > Streptophyta > Magnoliopsida > Poales > Poaceae > Bothriochloa > Bothriochloa decipiens. The sequence goes on along the minus strand of CM041639.1, from coordinate 1,234,412 downwards.
AATATATCAATATGTCATCAATGAAGACAATCACAAACTTATCAAGTTCTGGCATGAACACTGAGTTCATCAAATACATGAAATAGGCCGGTGCATTGGTAAGTTCAAAAGACATAACCAAATATTCATACAGACCATACTGAGTAGTAAAAGCAGTCTTTGGAATATCTTCTAGGCGAATCTTGATTTGATGATACCCAGATCGAAGATCAATCTTAGAGAACACTTTTGCTTCCGCCAATTGATCAAAAAGCAGATCAATACGGGGTAGAGGATACTTATTCTTGATGGTTACCTCATTCAAGGGACGATAATCCACACATAACCTCAAACTTTGATCTTTCTTTTTCACAAAGAGAGCAGGGCATCCCCAGGGTGACGATCTAGGTTGAATAAAACCTTTATCTCGTACCTCTTGCAATTGAGTCTTGAGCTCTGCTAACTCAGGTGGTGCCATCTGGTAAGCTCTTCTGGATATTAGAGCAGTACCAGGCTTCAAATCAATTCTAAATTCCATCATTCTATCAGGAGGTAAACCCGGTAACTCATCGGGAAATACATCAGGAAACTCACAAACCACTGGTATATCCTGAATCTCTTTTACAAAAGTTGCACATACCTTTTGAACATTTCTCTTAAGTGTTAGAAGTTGGATAAGAAGTGAAGTTTTGCAATTGGGTATGTTCAATCTCACAGTTCTATTCAGGATGTCTATCACAGCACCATGCCGTTTCATCCAATTCATACCTAGGATCACATCTATATCCTGATCCTTTAATATTATCATATCAGTGGGAAATATGTACCCACCCAAACTTACTGGCACATCATGCACCATTTCTTTAGTACACATACGCCCCCCAGGCGATTGCATAAAGAACTATTCTTTTGTCCCCATTATTAGAATTTCATGTGTCTTAACAAAGGTACCATTAATGAATGTATGAGATGCACTAGAATCAAATAGCAAAATTGCAGGATGATCAGCAATAGGAAACGTACCCATCATGATGGGCTCTCCTTCTGGAATTTCCCCAACTTGAGTGTAGAACACTATACCAGACTTCTTCTCATTCTTACTATTCGGTACCTTCTGATTTCCTGCCTTATGCTGATTCTGTGGTTGTTGTTGTGGTGCAAAAGTCCTAGGGACATAAGAGTTATACTGCCTCGGATGCGGGCAGTTTCACGAAAAATGACCAGGCTTACCACAGTTGTAACATGGGAAGACTGGTGGCTAGAAATTGGGGTTACGAACACCAGGGGCATTCGGCTGTCGTGGATATGAAAGATTAGCAACAGGACAAGTGAATGCCTATTGCGGGGCTTGGTATTGTGGTGGACGATAAGGTGGACGGAAATGATTCTGTGGATGATAGATTATTTTCTGGCGCTTTGGATTGCCACCAGAAAATCCAGAGGGTATACTTTTCTTTTTCTTAGTCTCCAAATGCTGACGATTCTTATCTTCATAAGATATGGCCATATTTACTGCCTCATGAAAAGTGGCATTTGGATTTGCCGTCATCATTCTCTGAATTTTACTATTTAGACCTCTAAGGAAACACTCTTTCTTTTTACGGTCAGTACTAACATAGTCTGACGCATATTGAGACAAGTGATTGAATTTGCCAAAATATTGCATTACCGACATATCACCTTGCCTTAGGGAAAGAAATTCTTCAAGTTTTATAATCATTATTCCTTTAGGAATAAAATGTGCTCAGAAGGCTTCACGAAACTCATTCCAAGTAATACAATGGCCTTTGGGCTGAGCAGCAACAAAATTTACCCACCAGGCTCCTGCAGTTCCTCTCAACTGCTGTGCTGCAAACATGGGCTTTTGATACTCTGTGCACTCAATCAGCCCAAACTTCTGCTCCATGGTGCAGAGCCAATCATCGGCCTCCATGGGTTCATCTACTCTGGTGAAAACCGGAGGACGGGTGTCTGTGAAATCCACATATGTGGTTTCATCTCTATGGTTCCGCCCATGATTTCCCTGTCTGGCATTCTGATTCTGGTTTTGAGCCATCATTGTGGTTGCAGTGACTAATGCTGCAACTACATCAGCTAGAGTGGGTGGAACTGGTGGAGGATTTGGGATATCACCTCCATCCTAAGATGAGCCAGCAGCGTCACGGGAACGGGTGTGAGCAGGCATCTGTTGATACACAAACTACACTTTATTCACAAAACCTTATTGGATTTCATAAGGAGATATTACAATAGTGCAACACACTCATGATACACTATTTTTATTACAACAGTCTGCACTCCGGCAAGACTTCCCACACCTACTAGGCTTTAGAAAGCAGAGAAAGGATATATTACACGCCTTACTTTCCAATCTCCTTATTCATCTTCCTCAGGATCCTCTTCTTCTTCAGGATCTTCCGCCTCTTCAGGCTCTTCCTCTACTATTTCTGGATCTTCTTCTTCCATAACATCTTCTTCATCTTCATTCTCTATATCCATTTGGTTTTCTTCTTCTTCATCGATGACATCCTCATCAATAGATTCTAGTTCTTCAGGGTCTTCCTCTTCCTCATCCTAACCCATTACAAGACCAAGGTCATCCTGGACTGCCTGTCTTTGATATTCAGGATCCAATAAGTTATTTAACCTCACACATTCGTCATCAGCTTCCTCCGCATATTCCTCCAAATCTTCCACATAATCCTCAAGTTCTTGGATACGATTATTTGCTGCATCTTCTCGTGCCCAAGCATCATTCCTTTGGTGTTTCATATGCTTCCGGGATCGCCTCAACTAAGTAATTTCGGCGGCCTCTTCAATCCTGTCGGCTTTAGCCCTCTCCAACTCAGATTTAAGACTTGCTATTTCGGCTTGGGGATCTGGATGTGGATTGCTACTGCTTTGACCGATCTCATATCTGGGGGCTAGCTGATGTTGAGGTACCCCCTTTGGTGCAGTGCTTTTACGAGGAGTTTGCTTGGTAATGGCCATCCTGAAGCAGATAGGTCATGAAAGATAAGGATATATAGAGAGAAATCTAAAGGTTAGCATAAAAAAGGATTGATACTACTTAACCCAAACCACTTTAAAGAGGAAAGTAATTAAATAGATTAATTAAGCATGATGCATGAACGGACTTACGATCTAAACGTAAAAGAGAGCAACACTTTCAAATAAATAACTTTTATGACATAGGGCAATATAATATGCTATTCCACCACCACACTTTGTAAAATCAGAATAAGGGTTGATAGAAAGAATCATAGATAAGGAATAAGCAATTTGGACCCAAAATAGTCAAGTTAAAATTATTTGACTCAAAACTTTTGAAGTTTTCACAAAAGAATACTACAACAACTCTTCTTAACAACTATCTAGCTCTGATACCAGCTGTGGCAGAACCTCCTAAATCATATGGCCCACACGCATGATTATTGTCTAAACAGACTCCAAATAACCATGACTGTGTTCCATACGACTTAAAAAGTCTGTCGGGTAAATCCCGAATCATCCACGATTCTCCGAGCAGGATCAATCGTTGTAGAGAGACATTGCAGTATTACAACAGTTTGATATAAATAATATACATCGGAGTAAAACAACGGAAGACTTACAATAACCTAAGTTTACAAACACTTGAGTTTCAAATATTTACAACCATAAGTTTAGATTTTACAAACCATAATAGTAGTGGAGTAGTAGTAGATAACTTTATTACAATATCAAACGATAAGCTCTGCCCAAGAGCTAAACATCTTACTCATCGTCGCTTTCCTCAATGATTGTCATGCAGCAGGATGCGTAGCATTCCTGCCCATGAGGCTCACCTGCAACAAGGGTTCAACAAACCCTGAGTACAAAAGTACTCAACAAGACTGACCCAACGAAAAAGAGGGGTGAAGACTCAAGAAATGCAGGCTAGAGGGACAAGGTAAGGTCTGTTGGAGATAAGAAATTTTGTGGAAAAGATTAACAGAAAGAAAGGGTTGCTTGGACTAGCTCCAATTATCAACCAACTTCATTAGTGAACCCTAATCTTTGTTCAAGTTGTTACTACGATGATGAACACCGATCGAGTCTTCTTCTCCGAGAAGCAACGGCGATTCAAATCCATTTTCATACCCAGCTGGGACCTAGGTCACTGGAATACCGGAGACTTTAACTCCGATGCACCCCAGATGAACCGATATACCGGGATAACAACCGTAGCCGTATATCACCACATGGCACCCGTGAGCTCTACGGCCCAGCGTACCAAGATATGTGGGAACTTAAACCCCACAGTAAAACACACTATGACACAGATGGGATCTCTGGCCCCATGCTAGGTGACTCCATGATATACACGGCTCCAACCATCCATATACCACTTCATGCATGTGGATTTCTAAATTCTCGATATCACCAGTTCACCAACGAACGGGACCTAGGGCATCAACAGACGGAAACACTACAGAGGGACTCCATTCCCAGTGCAAGTTAACCGTTTGGACTCAATTTATTACTATTATCAAGATTCCAACAAGAAAACCAATCTCATCTTTTTCATTCTTTTTCCTTGAACAAATAGATAAATAAGCAGGGCTAAGCAGCACTACTTATCTTCCCAAGCAGGTAATAAGGAATAAGGAATTAAGATAGGTAATGCAATTGGGTGGGTTTTCACTCAACTCCTATTACCTAATGCAACATATCATAGCTGAAGCGGTAAAACTTTTATAAATAGAATAGGGTTTGAATGCATCCAGGGCTTGCCTTGATGTTCGGGGTAGACGGTCTCAAACTCTAGATCAACTCCCGATGCCTGAATCAGCTCTTCCTTCGAATCTGTTGCGACAACGTTAACTCTCCGTTCAGAAGCTATTCGATAATTAATATGCTTTAACATGATGGAATGGTAAACATGATGCTCGATGGATGCACGATCAGATTAAAGGATCGAGTACAACTTTTCTTCAAGATAAAGTTGCAAGCCAACAAAACTTCGTTTATAAAACTCATTAGGGTTAACTACTCCATTTAAGAAATTAATTAAACACATAAAATAACGTTGATTAAGCCCTAATGACATGATTAAGGTAAGCGCAAACAATTAATTAAAGTGCCAAAGGTCATTAGGGTTAATGACCCAAGGTCATCAATCAATCCCAAAGTCAAACAAATCCTATAATGATTGAGCTTAAGTAAAGGGGTTAATTAATTATTTAAAAGCATTAAATAAAGGCATAAAAATTAAAGTTATCAAATTAAGCCCAAAATTTTATTTTAGAAATCTCTTAGCTTAACTAGATGGCAAAACAATTGTCAGAATTAAAAGCCAATTATTTTATTTATTAAAATTCATTGAAGGTCCATTTTTCAATTAAAAGGGCTAATTTTAACATATGGGAAAGTACTCAAATTTGGCATTTTATATTTTCCTAGGTAGATGACATCATAAGGAACACTCACAAAAATTTTCAGAATTTTTGGAGCTATATATGAATTACTATGATTTTTCAAAAAAAAATAGCATTTAAATCATTTTCTGAAATAAAAAAAGAAAATCAGCACAGTACTCCCGTACTGACCGGCGGCCCGCCGACGGTTGACCGGCGATTACTCACCGTCGGCGAGGTCTCCGGCGACCGAACTTGGTCCACTGGACTCAGCTTTGCACGGAGAGTCGAACAAGGTAGCTATCGGCGCGGCGGAGCGGCGGCAGCACCCACGCAGGCGGCCATGGCGGCGCGGCGGAGATCGAGCGCGGCGGTGGAGCTCACTGGAGCGGTTTCTGGCGACGGCAAGGTCACGAGCATGTGTAGGGTACTCAAACGGACTGGTTTGGCAACAAGATGATGTCGCTTCCTGGTCCCTAGTCAAAGCGGCAACGCACGCGGCGGAGCTGCATGGCTGTGCGGGCGGCGAGCCACGGTGACCGGCGGCTTCGGCACGGCAAATATGAAATTGATGGCACGATTAGATGCAGGAGCTCACCACGGCACTGATGCGCACGCTAATGGAGGCTCGGAGCGCTGGAATCGAGCTGCGGTCGGCGGCGGTGATGGCGGCTGCGGCGCTCCGATGGCAAGGTCGGCGTCACCGGCGTTCCTGTGGAGCATTAAGCTGGCCAAGGTGCGCATAAGATGCAGGATAGCATGGAGAGCATGGTTGTGGGGTTAAAGGTAATATATATTCAACTTGTGCGGCGGTCGGCGGCAAAAACGCTCGCGGCGGCTCGGCGACCGGCCGTGGAGAAGACGACGGCGCACGGGCAGCTTGGGTGAGGAGAGCGAGCACGAACTGGCTCAAAATGACTGTGAGGATGTGGTGGAGCTATTGGCAAGAGCAATCAGATAGAGATGGAGCGACGGCGGCAAATTTGAGCGGCGGAGCGAGGTCGTCGGCGGTGGCGGCAGGAGGAAGAAGAAGGAAAATGGCGGCGTCCGACCGGTATTTATAGGGCGGAGGCGATGTATGAGCGGGCGACACGACGGCGATGAACCTTCGCGCATCCAGGAGCACGCTGGCGGTCGAGCAGGTGCGGCGGTGGACGACGGCGCGCGTTGATTAGCCGGCGATGGCGGCCGACGATAGGTTTCGGTACTGTTCGCAGAAATTACAAAAATACCATTTGTTTCAAAATACAAATTACTCCAAAATTTATATAAGAACATGAAAATCTCCAAAAATATCATTTGCATAACTTTTCAAGAGCTACACTTTTGCTTTAACTGGTATCCTCAAATTCTGTTTAGATTTTGAAATTTGAATTCAGATTTGAAAAGGGGATAAAACCCTAGAAACAAACATTTGAAATTACTTTTGATTTTTCAATAAAACATGAAAATTTTCAAAACTATGAAATGTTTAAATGATCAAACCCAACCTTTTTCATATACAAATTTTTCCAAAATTTTGCATAATTTTTGAATTATGGTTTTAAAATCAAAAGAGGACAAATGCTAGAAAACTGTATTTTCAAATTCATTTAAAATTTCTTTTGGAAACTTGAAAAACTTTATATACCAACTTTTTAGCTCTTGTCGAGATCTACAAACTGTCTTTTTAGAGTATCTCCAAATTCTTTATAGATTTTGAATTAGAGAAAAGGGGGTAAAACTAGGTTTTGGAATAAAGGGTTTTTGAAATAGAATTTAAACTCAATTTGGTTTCTAACTTAATTGGTTGGTTATTAGTGATCGCAAACATCATCCAAGGACATTTTTAGGTTATTGACCCAATGACACCCTTGGTTGACTAAGTTGACTTTTGAAAAACCTTTTATAGCATTTCCAATTTGAATTTAAATTCGAATTGCCAGACTTAAAAGTAAGTTTTGGAATCCAAATTAAACTTCAAATATGGAAATCATTTTTAGGGTTGGACTTAGACTTATACACTATGCTTGACATTAGTGTAAACACAATTTACACCTCAAGTATATAGAGTATAAACTAAGCATTTGCGATGACATTCGAAAATAGGGTTTTATTATTTCATGTGACAAAAAATTCTAGAAACACAATCAACCTATGAAATGTAAACTTATTTTAGTTAATGCACATTAAGGTTGACTTAACATGAATGCTTTGCAGTGCGTATGATGACATGGCATGTTTTAGTTAATATAACACCAGAGGTGTTACACTCCTCCTCACCTCCATAGATTAGGAACACATCCTTAGTCCTTCGTAAGTACTTTAGGATGTTCTTAACAAGTGTCCAGTGAGGTTCACCCAGATTAGCTTGGTACCTACTCGCAACACTTAGAGCATATGAGACATCTGGGCGAGTACATATCATGGCATACATGATGGAACCAATGGCCGAAGCATATGGAACCTTACTCATGCAGTTGCGCTCTTCATCTGATGAAGGACACTGCTTGTCATTAAAGCGTATACCATGTGACATAGGCAAGAACCCTTTCTTAGACTATTCCATGTTGTACCGTTTTAACACCTTATCAATATACGTGTCTTGGCTTAATCCTATTAGCCTTCTCGACCTATCTCTATAGATCTTAATTCCCAAGATATATGCTGCTTCACCTAAATCCTTCATAGAAAAACTATTATTCAGTGAAGTCTTTATAGATTGCAACATAGGAATATCATTCCCAATCAATAGTATGTCATCCACATACAAGATTAGAAACACAACAGCGCTCCCACTTACCTTCTAGTAAGCACAAGTTTCTTCTTCATTCTGATCTTTGTGGTTGTGGTGGTGTCTCCACTACCACGGGTGTCTCAACTTGCTCTGCTACATTAGCATCACTAGTAGAGTCAGTCCCTACTGGCTCATCTTGAACTTCTTCAAGATACACCATTTGTCCATTATTTTCTCTTTTGAGAAACTCTTTCTCTAAGAAAACACCATTTTGAGTAACAAACACTTTGCCCTGTGACCGGTTATAGACATAATACCCTAAAGTTTCCTTCGGATATCCCACGAAAAAGCACTTGTCCAATTTGGGTGTTAGTTTATTTGATATAAGTCATTTAACATAAACTTCACAGCCCCAAATTTTTAGAAAAGACAAACTGGGAGTCTTACTAGTCCACATCTCATATGGTGTCTTAACTATGGACTTAGATGGTACCCTATTCAATATGAAAGTGGCTGTTTTTAGAGCGTATCCCCAAAACAATAAAGGTAGGTCTGATTGGCTCATCATAGACCGAACCATGTCCAACAAAGTCCGATTACATCGCTCAGACACGCCATTTCTCTGAGGCGTTCTGGGTGGCATAAGCTATGGAACAATTCCACAACTCTTAAGATGATTGCTAAATTCATGACTTAGATATTCGCCTCCATGATCAGATCGCAAGGCCTTGATCTTCTTGCCATGTTGATTCTCTACTTCATTCTGAAATTCTTTGAACTTTTCAAATGTTTCAAACTTATGCTTCATTAGGTAGACATATCCATATCTACTAAAGTCATCAGTAAAAGTTATAAAGTATTGAAATCCGCCTCTAGCTGTCGTGCTCATTGGTCCACATACATTAGTATGTACAAGTTCCAATAAGTCAGACGTCCTCTCAGGAACTCCTTTGAATGGCGCCTTGGTCATCTTGCCTAGCATGCAAGCCTCACATGTCTCGTATGATTCAAAATCAAACGAAGTTAGAAGACCATAATCATGGAGCCTCTTCATGCGATTCTCACTTATATGACCCATGCGACAATGCCATTAACTCATTAAGCCGAGGCTATTTAGCACTAACATTACAGACAGGTGCATCATCAAGATTTAAAATAAATAACCCAGACACAATGGATGCAAAAGCCACAAACACATCATTCTTTGAGATCACACAACCATTGTCTTTACTCACAAATGAATAACCATCCTTCATCAAACATGAAGGTGACACAATGTTTCAACTTAAACTAGGAACAAAATAACAATTATTCAATCCCAAAATAAATCCTGACGGCAAGGGAAGTTGCATCGTCCCAATGTTCAATGCAGCAACTCTTGCATTATTGCCCACACAGAAATCAAATTCTCCTTTCTCCACACTTCTACTTCTTATCATTCCCTGCATCGTATTGCAAATATGAGCAACCGATCTAGTATCAAATTCCCAAGAATTTATATAAGAGTTAGCGAGGAAAATGTCTGTAACATGAACAACAAGTGTATGAGTGGGAGTACCTTTACTACCGCCATCCTTCTTCAAGGATGCCAAGTACACCTTGCAGTTCCTCTTCCAGTGACCTTTCCCCTTACAATGAAAGCATTCATCATTCTTTGCAGGTGGTTCATCCTTGGAAGATGATTGGTTTGGCTTAGAGATCTCATCTTTAGCCTTGCCTTTCTTCTTCCAATTGCCCTTCCTTCTCTTAAAGTTAGGCCTATTTTGAACTGCCAACACTTGGCCACCTCCTGCTTTCTTAATGTTAGCCTCTGCTATTTTCAGCATGCCACATAGTTTATTCAAGGAAGGGCCTTGATGGCAATGGGGACCACCATGCTGATTTTTTGGCAGATCATAAGAGACAGGAAAGTTTGGGTCGGGTGACATGTTCCGTGAGGCAGGCAAGGGTGGAATTTGACCCAGGGAGTTAGGGTAGAGAGATAAGATGGTGTTAGGGTAGTGGAATGGCCTTGGCATCAAAGCTATGGTGTGGTTGTGGCCTTGACGGCAACAAGGACCGCCGTGCTAATTTTTTGGCGGATCATATGAGACTAGAAAGTTTGGGTCCGGAAGACATGCTCCATGAGGTGGGCAATGGGGGAATTTGACCTGAGGAGTTAGGGTGGATAGATAAGATGGTGTCAGGGCCGAGGAAGGGCCTTGGCATCGAAGGTATGGTGCGGTTGCAGCCTTGACGGGAACGGGGATCGCCATGCTGATTTTTTTGCAGATCATAAGAGACGGGGAAGTTTTAGTTGGGAGACATGCTCTGAAAGGTGGGAAATGGTGAAATTTGACACAGGGAGTTAGGGTGGAGAGATAAGATGATGTTAGGGCTATGGAAGGGCCTTGGCATCGAAGCTATGGTATGGTTGTGGCCTTGACGACAACCGGGACTGCCATGCTGATTTTTTGTTGGATCATAAGAGACAGGGAAGTTTGGATCCAGGAGACTTGGTCTGTGAGGTGAGCAAGGGGGAATTCAGCCCATGGAATTGGGGTAGAGATATAAGATGGTGTCAGGGCTGAGGAAGGGCTTTGGCATTAAAGCTATGATGCGGTTGTGGCCTTAATGGCAACAGGGACCGCTGTACTGATTTTTCGGCGCATCATAAGAGACATAGAAGTTTGGGTCTGGGAGACATGCTCCACGAGGTGGGCAAGGGGAGAATTCAACCCAAGGAGTTAGGGTGGAGAGATAAGATGGTGTTAGTTCCAAGGAAGGGTGTTGGCATCAAAGCTATGGTGCGATTGCGGCCTTGATGGCCACGGGGATCGCCGTGCTGATTATTCAGCGGATCGTAAGAGACGGGGAAGTATGTGTCCGAGGGACATAATCCATGAGGTGGGCAAGGGGGAATTTAACTGGGGGAGTTAGGGTGAAGACATAAGGTGGGGTCTGGGCTAAGGAAGGGCCTTGGCATCGAAGAGACGGGGAGATCTGGGTCGGGAGACATGTTCTGCGAGGCTGGCAAGGGTGGAATTTGACCCAGGGAGTTAGGGTGGAGAAATAACATGGTGACAGGGCTATGGAATGGCCTTGGCATCAAAGCTATGGTGCAGTTGCGGCCTTGACGGCAACGAGGACTGCCGTGCTGATTTTTCGGCGGATCATAAGATACTAGAAGGTTTGGGTCCGGGAGACATGCTCCCTGAGGCGGGCAATGGGGGAATTCAACCTAGGGAGTTAGGGTGGAGAGTTAAGATGGTGTCAGGGCTAAGGAAGGGCCTTGGCATTGAAGCTATCTTGCAGTGGTGGCCTTGACAGCAACGGGGACCATCGTGCTGATTTTTTGCGGATCGTAAGAGACGGGGAAGTTTGGGTCGGGAGACATGCTCTAAAAGGAGGGCAATGGTGAAATTTGACTCAGGGAGTTAGGGTGTAGAGATAAGATGGTATCAGGGCTATGGAAGGGCCTTGGCATCGAAGCTATGGTGCGGTTGCGGCCTTGACAGCAATGAGGATCGCCATGCTAATTTTTTGGCGGATCATAAGAGACGTGGAAGTTTGGGTCTGGGAGACATGCTCCGCGAGGCGGGCAATGGGGGAATTCAACCAAGTGAGTTAGGGTGGAGGGATAAGATGGTGTCAGGGATGAGGAAGGGCCTTGGCATCGAAGCTATGGCGTGTTGCAGCCTTGACGGCAGCGGGGACCGTCGTGCTGATTTTTTGGCGGATCATAAGAGACGGGGAAGTTTGGGTCTGGGAAATGGTGGGCAAGGGGCAATTTAGCCTAGGGAGTTAGGGTAGAGAGATAAGATGATGTCAGGGCTGAGGAAGGCCCTTGGCATTGAAGCTATGGCGCAGGTGCGGCCTTGATGGCAGCGGGGACCGCCGTGCTGATTTTTCGGTGGATCATAAGAGACGGGGATGTTTGGGTTTGGGAGAAGGCGGGCAAGGGGGAATTTGACCCAGGGAGTTATGGTTGAGAGATAAGGTGGTGTCTAGGCCAAGGAAGGGCCTTGGCATCGAAGCTATGGAGCGGTGGTAGCCTTGATGGCAACGGGGACCGCCGTGCTAATTTTTCATGGATCGTAAGAGACATAGAAGTTTGGGTCTAGGAGACATGCTCCATGAGGTGGGCAAGGGGGAATTCAACCCAAGAAGTTAGGGTGGGGAGATATGATGGTGTTAGGGCCAAGGAAGGGCCTTAGCATTGCAGCTATGGTGCGGTTGTGGCCTTGATGGCAACGGGGACCGCCGTGCTGATTTTTCAGCGGATCGTAAGAGACGGGGAAGTTTGGGTCTGGGGGACATTCTTCATGAGGTGGGCAAGGGGGAATTCAACCTAGGGAGTTAGGGTGGAGAGTTAAGATGGTTTTAGGGCTAAGGAAGGGCCTTGGCATTGAAGCTATGGTGCAGTGGTGGCCTTGACAGCAACGAGGACCATCGTGCTAATTTTTTGCGGATTGTAAGAGACGGGGAAGTTTGGGTCGGGAGACATGCTCTAAAAGGAAGGCAATGGTAAAATTTGACTCAGGGAGTTAGGGTGGAGAGATAATATGGTGTCAGGGCTATGGAAGGGCCTTGGCATCGAAGCTATGGTGCGGTTGCGGCCTTGACAGCAACGAGGATCGCCATGCTAATTTTTTGGCGGATCATAAGAGATGGGGAAGTTTGGGTCTGGGAGACATGCTCCGCGAGGCGGGCAATGGGGGAATCCAACCAAGGGAGTTAGGGTGGAGGGATAAGATGGTGTCAGGGATGAGGAAGGGCCTTGGCATCGAAGCTATGGCGTGTTGCAGCCTTGACGGCAGCGGGGACCGTCGTGCTGATTTTTTGGCGGATCATAAGAGACGGGGATGTTTGGGTCTGGGAAATGGTGGGCAAGGAGGCAATTTAGCCCAGGGAGTTAGGGTAGAGAGATAAGATGATGTCAGGGCTGAGGAAGGGCCTTGGCATTGAAGCTATGGTGCGGTTGCGGCCTTGACGGCAGCGGGGACCGCCGTGCTAATTTTTTGGCGGATCATAAGAGACGGGGAAGTTTGGGTTTGGGAGAAGGTGGGCAAGGGGGAATTTGACCCGGGGAGTTATGGTTGAGAGATAAGGTGGTGTCTAGGCTAAGGAAGGGCTTTGGCATCAAAGCTATGGAGCGGTGGCAGCCTTGATGGCAACGGGGACCGCCGTGCTGATTTTTCATGGATCGTAAGAGACATAGATGTTTGGGTCTAGGAGACATGCTCCATGAGGTGGGAAAGGGGGAATTAAACCCAAGAAGTTAGGGTGGGGAGATAAGATGGTGTTAGGGCCAAGGAAGGGCCTTGGCATTGAAGCTATGGTGCGGTTGTGGCCTTGATGGCAACGGGGACCGTCATGCTGATGTTTCAGCAGATCGTAAGAGACGGGGAAGTTTGGGTCTGGGGGACATTCTCCATGAGGTGGGCAAGGGGGAATTCAACTCAGGGAGTTAGGGTGGAGAGATTAGGTGGGGTCTAGGCCAAGGTAGGGCCTTGGCATCGAAGCTATGGCGTTGTTGCGGCCTTAACGACAACGGGGACCGCCGTGGTGATTTTTCGGTGGATCGTAAGAGACGGGGAAGTTTGGGTCTGGGAGACATACTCTGTGAGGTAGACAAGGGAGAATTTAACCTAGGGAGATAGGGTGGAGAGATAAGATGGTGTCAGGGCTAAGTAAGGGCCTTGGCATCCAAGCTATGGTGCGGTTGCGGCCTTGACGGTAAGAGGGAGCGCAGTGCTGATTTTTTGGTGGATCATAAGAGATGGGCAAATTTCTGTTTGGGATACATGCTTTGTCAATTGGGCAAGGGGGAATTTGACCCAAGGAGTTAGGGTTGAGAGATAAGATGGTGTCAGGGGCGAGGATGGGCCTTGGCATCATAGCTATGGTGCGGTTGCAGCATTGACGGCAACGGGAAAGTCTGGGTCCGGGCGACATGCTCTGTGAGGTGGGCAAGGGGGAATTCGACCTAAGGAGTTAGGGTGGAGAGATAAGGTGGTGTTAGGGCTGAGGAAGGTCCTTGGCATCAAAACTATGGTGCGGCTGCAGCCTCGACGGCAACGCGGACCACCATGCTGATTTTTGGGCAGATCATAAGAGACGAGGAAGTTTGGGTCGGGAGACATGTTTTGCGCGGAAGGAAAGGGTGGAATTTGACCCAGGGAGTTAGGTTGGAGAGATAAGATGGTGTCAGGGCTGTGGAACAGCCTTGGCATCGAAGCCATGGTGCGGTTGAGGCCTTGACGGCAACGAGGACCACCATGCTGATTTTTTGGCGGATCATAAAAGACTAGGAAGTTTGGGTCCAGGAGACATGATCCACGAGGCGGGCAATGGGAGAATTTAACCTGGGGAGTTAGGGTGGAGAGATAAGATAGTGTCAGGGCTGAGGAAGGGCCTTGGCATCGAAGCTACGGTGCGGTTGCGGCCTTGACGGCAACGGGGACTGTCGTGCTGATTTTTTTGTGGATCGTAAGAGACGAGGAAGTTTGGGTCGGGAGACATGCTCTGATAGGCAGGAAATGGTAAAATTTGACTCAGGGAGTTAGGGTGGAGAGTTGAGATGATGTCGAGGCTATGGAAGGGCCTTGGCATCGAAGCTATGGTACGGTTGCGGCCTTGACGGCAACCGGGACCGCCATGCTGATTTTTTGGCGGATCGTAAGAGACAGGGAAGTTTGGATCCCGGAGACATGGTCTATGAAGTGAGCAAGGGGAATTCAACCAATGGAATTAGGGTAGAGATATAAGATGGTGTCAAGGCCAAGGAAAGGCTTTGGCATTAAAGCTATGGTGCGGTTGTGGCCTTGACGGCAATGGGGACCGCCATACTGATTTTTCGGCGCATCATAAGAGACGTAGAAGTTTGGGTCTGGCAGACATGCTCCATGAGGCAGACAAGGGGGAATTCAACCCAAGGAGTAAGGGTGGATAGATAAGATGGTGTTACGGCCAAGGAAGGGCATTGGCATCGAAGCTATGATGCTCTTGCGGCCTTGACGGCAACAGGGACCGCCGTGCTGATTATTCCACGGATTGAAAGAGACAATGATGTATGGGTCCGGGGGACATGCTCTATGAGGTGGGCAAGGGGGAATTCAACCCAGGGAGTTAGGGTAGAGAGATAAGTTGGGGTCTGGGCTGAGAAAGGGCCTTGGCATCAAAGCTATGGTGCGGTTGCGGCCTTAACGGCAACGGGGACCGCTGTGGTGATTTTTTGGTGGATCGTAAGAGACGGGGAAGTTTGGGTCTGGGAGAGATGCTCTGCGAGGCGGGCAAGGGGGAATTTGACCTGAGAAGTTAGGGTGGAGAGATAAGATGGTGTCAGGGTAGAGTAAGGGCCTTGGCTTCGAACCTTTGGTGCGGTTGCGGCTTTGACGGTAACAGGGACCGCGCTGCTGATTTTTCGGCGGATCGTAAGAGACGGGGAAATTTGGGAACGGGAGACATGCTCCATGAGGCAAACAAGGGGGAATTTGACCCAAGGAGTTAGGGTTGAGAGATAAGATGGTTTTAGGGGTGAGTAAGCACCTTGGCATCGAAGCTATGGTGCGGTTGCGGCCTTGACGGCAACGGGGATCGCCGTGCTGATTTTACGATGGATCGTAAGAGATGGAGAAGTCTGGGTCTGGGAGACATGCTCCATGAGGCGGGCAAGGGGGAATTTGACCTGAGGAGTTAGGGTGGAGAGATAAGGTAGTGACAGGGCTGAGGAAGGGCCTTGGCATTAGAACTATGGTACGGTTGCGGCCTTGACGGCAACGAGGACCGCCGTGCTGATTTTTTAGCAGATCCTAAGAGACGGGGAGATTTGGGTCAGGAGACATGTTTTGTGAGGCAGGAAATTTTGGAATTTGACCCAGTGAGTTAGGGTGGAGGGATAAGATAGTGACAGGGTGGTGGAACGGCCTTGGCATCAAAGCTATGGTGCGGTTGCGGCCTTAACGGCAACGAGAACCGCCCTGCTGATTTTGGGTCCAGGAGACATGCTCCACGAGGTGGGTAATGGGAGAATTTGACTTGGGGAGTTAGGGTGGAGAGATAAGATAGTGTCAGGGCTAAGGAAGGGCCTTGCCATTGAAGCTATGGTGCGGTTGCGGCCTTGACGGTAACGAGGACTGTCGTGCTAATTTTTTGGCGGATCATAAGAGACGGAGAAGTTTGGGTCCAAGAGTCATGCTCCGTGAGGTGGGCAATGGGGGAATTTGACTGGGGGAGTTAGGGTGGAGATATAAGCTAGTGTCAGGGCTGACGAAGGGCCTTGGCATGGAAGCTATGGTGCTATTGCAGCCTTGACGGTAGCGGCAATCGTCGTGCTGATTTTTTGGCGGATCATAAGGGACGGGGAAGTTTGGGTCCGGGAAATGGCGGGCAAGGGGAAATTTGGCCTAGGGAGTTAGGGTGGACAGATAAGATGATGTTAGGGCTGAGGAAGGGCCTTGGCATTAAAGCTATGGTGCGGTTGCGGCCTTGATGGCAACAGGGACCGCCGTGCTGATTTTTTGGCGGATCATAAGAGATGGGGAAGTTTGGGTTTGAGAGAAGGCGGGCAAGGGGGAATTTGACCCAGGGAGTTAGGGTGGAGAGATAAGGTGGTATCTAGGCCAAGGAAGGGCCTTGGCATTGAAACTATGGAGCAATTGCGGCCTTGAAGGCAACGGGGACCGCCATGCTGATTTTTCAGTGGATCGTAAGAAACGAGAAAGTTTGGGTCCGGGAGACATGCTTCGCGAGGCGAGAAAGGGAAAATTCAGCCTGGGGAGTTAGGGTCAAGAGATAAGATGGTGTCAGGACCAAGGAAGGGTGTTGGCATCAAAGCTATGGTGCGGTTGTGGCCACGACAGAAATGGGGACCGCCGAGCTGATTATTCGGCGGATCGTAAGAGACGGGGAAGTTTGGGTCCAGGAGACATGCTCTGTGAGGCGAGTAAGGGGGAATTCAACCCAGGGAATTAGGGTGGAGATATAAGATGGTGTCAGGGCTGAGGAAGGGTTTTGGCATTAAAGCTATGGTACGGTTGTGGCCTGATGGCAACGGGGACCGCCGTGCTGAGTTTTTGGGTGGATCATAAGAGATGAGGAAGTCTGTGTTACAACCCTAAAAATTACAAACACCGAAAAATGCAGCCAACAAATTTTTTTCAAAACAATCCCATGATTGTTGCTTGTCATGTGGGAACCCTACTCTTTAGCACATGGTACATATGATTGGTGCTACACTTTTCCTGTAACACCATCACATGTGTCTTAATATATTTAGTTAAGTCACATGTGGTTACTTCCTGCCTAGCACCCTATGTTCATAGGTCAAGTACCTTTGATGCCCACGTAACTCCCCACATTGCACCCTTGTATCCAAGTAACACAAGGCTAGACTTGTGAACTCCTCTTGTACCAAAAACCACCTACCCTCACCACTGCTCAAGTTCTTTCCATTGGATTCATGCATCCAACGTACCCCCCTTGTTTACCCCCCGTGTCTCATGAGTCATGTACCGATGTTGTCTAGGAGGCTCACCTCTGTAACAATCTTGTATCAATGTTACTTGAGACCTGGCTATCAAGCTAACCTCTATATATACCACCTAACATGCTCTACCAATTCAATCATCTTGCTCAAGCCTCCTACCATGATATCATGTACCCCATGCTACCATTCAATGTTACATATGTATACCTCAATGTTGCATCCGACGTGTTATTGGCACCATATATGGACATATGTATCCTTAAATGATAAACTTGTCCAAGTATCATTTACTCCAACCTTGTATTTATTTTACCACATAGCATACATCTCTATTGCATTTTAATTCAACCATGTGATTTGGATTTTATTGGGATTTTATGTGATGTCTAATAAAATACCAACAATATTTATTTATCTAATAAATAAATAAATATTAAGGGAATAATACCCTAACATTACTTGGGCCCTGTATGCCCACTATTTTGTGGCTCATAGTTAGCACATCACATATATATATAAGCATTTGAAAATGAAAAAGAAAAAGAAAAACAAAAGCCAACCGGCCCAAATAGCCCAACGACCCTGCCGGCCCAGCCGCACTCCAGCGTGTGCTCGCCCGCGCTCTCGCGCGCTACGTCGGCCTAGCATGGCGGCCCAACAAGCGCCGCGCCACTTCGCGCCGAAGGCACCAGCCGCTGCCGCTGACGGGTGGGACCCGCAGTGGGACCCACCTATCAAACCTCCCACGGTCCCCCCGGGCCGTTGCGCATGACGTCACGCACGTCACGCGCTGTCCCACGCGTCGCCGTGAAGCAAGCCATGCCAGCTGCTCGATCCGCTCCTACCTCGCATCCATGGCCGACCCGCTCACCACCTGGCCGACAGCCCCTGCACAAAGCACCCACGGACATATGCTACCGCCGTGGTGAAATGCTGCCGCTGTAAAGGGTTTCAACACCTGGCGCTACCTAGCCCTCTCTCGCTACTCCATGGACCCAACCGAGCACCCCACTGGTGACTTGGACCCCTCTTTGGCCGCTTGATCAAGCCGAAGCCGAGATCGGCCGTCCGCTGGCCACCTACCTCTGCCTCTGCCCTATAAGAACAAGCCTTGGTGCACTAGGGTTCCCCTGAACCTGCCGCCACCTCGGTGGGCACCCAATTGCATCTTACCAGCCTTAATTGGAGGAGAGGAGGAGGAAGGGAGAAGAGGGGGGTCGGAGAAGAAGGAGGAGCCGCCGCCGGAGTTGGGGAAGAAGAGGAGCGCCGCCGCGCTCTGCACCTGGAGCAAGAAGAGGAAGCCATACCACAAGCCAGAGCCATAAGAACCCCGGAGCTTGGACTTGTACCACGCCTCCATCCTCTGCAATCCGTCAGTGAGCACCGCCTCCATCGCCGCTTTTTTGAATCTTCGCCTTGCTCTAGCCATGGTGCTCCGCCTTGGGAATGTGAAGGCCAAGGTCATTGCCGACCTCACTGGACACACACACACATGTACACGAGCTCAGCCAAGCCCTTGGACCACCGTGCTAGGAGGACACCGAAGCTACCAGCCGCCATGCCAGTCGCCACGGCGAAGCCACCCAGCCGCCTCTCAGTTGAGCCTCGACTTCCTTTGACCCCGGATTCACGCTCACCTTGATAAGACAGACTCCATGCACTCCTTGGCTTCGCCTTTGCTTCGTGGAGCACTGACCCCGAGCCGCCTTGCCATCGCCGAGCTCATGCACCACCACTCTGGAGCGCTGCCATTCGCCGTCGTCTTTCCACCATCTCTGACCACCGAAGGGATCAAGACGAGACTGAGAAGCTCTACCGTGACGTGCTGCATCGATTGGACAAGGAGATGGAGGCCATGGACCCTTCCTGATAGCTGTTGCCATGCACCGAGGACCCACCAAAGCCCCACCGTGGGAGTTGCTGCCCACGCGGACTGCGTAGTGTGTTTTGGTCACCGCCGGTGCCTCAGACAGTTGCTATGTGGCTCCAATCGCCCTTCAACACCACCAATTGGAGCTAGAGTGACTCGGTGTGAAGTGTACACAGAGCGTCGTCGCCGCCAAGCCACTGTCCATCGTGGAGCTCATCACCGGAAGCCAAGCTGCCGCCTTGAAGCCCATCAACATGACTGTCATGAAAACCCAAAGCCGATGGGTGGGTTAATGGCGCCGGAGATCCACTGTGGCACCAGGAATCGAGGATTTCCCCATCACCGATCACCGAGGAGGAACTCCGTGCTCGAGCCGTCCTCATCCGAAATAGACCATGCACTCGAGCCAATCTCGTCTGAGATGGATCACGCGCTCGACAGCCGACCCTCGAGTGTGACCCCTCGACACACCGTGGGGAAGGAAATAGAGGAGGAGATCACTTCAGCAAAAGATGATGTACGCACTCGAGCCGACCCTCGAGTGCAACCCCTTGACACACCGTGGGGAAGGAAACAGAGGAGGAGATCACTTCGGCAAAAGATAATGTACGCACTCGAGCCGACCCTCGAGTTCAACACGCCAACCCTCGAGTGCGAACCCTCGACACACTGTGGGGAAGGAAAGAGAGGAGGAGATCACTTCAGGAAAAGATAATGTACGCACTCGAGCCAACCCTCGAGTTTAACCTCTTGATACACCGACCCTCGAGTTTGACCTCTCGACAGCCGACCCTCGAGTTTAACCTCTCGACACACTGACCCTCGAGTTTGACCCTTTGATATACCGACCCTCAAGCTCGACCCCTCGATACACCGGCCCTGTTCAAGGCAGACCACGCTCTCGAGCCGACTTTCGAGATCGACCCCTTGACACCTTGGAAAGAGGAAATAGAGGGGGGATCGCTTCGGCAAGGACATGATGGATGTGGTGATCATGGACTGAGTACATGCAAGTGGATCTTGAGCTGCCACATGTCAGCCTGATATTAAACCAGCTTTCTCTCCTTTTTTAGAATACACGTAAATCCTTGAAAAATCATAACTAATTCATACAAGCTCAGAAAATTATGATCCACATATCCAAATTTTTTCTATAAATCGAACTCTACGTCATGAGCTTATGTTTGAGTGCATTTGGATCTTTTGAATTTTATTTGGTTCTTTATGCTAATCTATAGGGGTCGCTTACGTGACCAATACGTCTCGTTTTCAGAGTCAAATGAGGAGAAATCTAAAGGAGGAGGTTACTAGCACTAAGAAGGAGGTTCTGCTAAATGACTACATTGACGGATGATGACTCGTACCAGTACTACCTCGACAGCACCTTCTATTAGAAATCCTATTAGACATGGCTAATATCTAGAATTGCTAGCGCTTTACTTTTATGCAATGCTTACACCTGAGATAGGTTTGCATGGTAGAATATTCTTGATAGCCCTACCTTGTCATAACCTTTCACCTGCTTACCCGCTGTTATGTTAGCCGCATGCTTATCTACTATATATATCTATACTACTTCACTCGCTTATATATTAATGCGATGTGATGAACCCTGGGAGGGCCTGGTAGGGAAGCCAGGTTTGGGGTGTGTGTTGATGGATCAGATGAGTATGTGAGCTGATGGTGCTGTATCTAGGCTTGGGGTGGAATTTACGGCAGGGAGTAGGGTGAGGGTTGAGTCGATCGAGCTGGGATCTACGATGAGCTTTTGGAGCAAGTCTTGTCAGGGAATGGATCTAGACATTCCCATGAGAGGAGCCTGTGGCGGGCTAACTGAGATGTGATGGTGGTCTTTGGGTGTGATCCTCTGATAGGTGGAGCCCGGGACGAAGGTGCCATGGTAGCATGTTAAAGATAAACCCTGTTGAAGATATCCTAGTTTTGTCACACTTAGGAACTACTGCGCTGGTATCCAGACCTTAGGAATCTCTTCCTTTCCACTCGCTCTCCATGGGGGAGACGGCCAAACCGCTGGGTAGATCAATGCCATTATTGCTAGGTGAGTAGTGATAGGAAGGTATATGCATGGGACAGAGCTAACACCCTTCTAAGATAATCATGGCACCCCCTTCGGAAGTGGGTACATGCCACGGCGTTCTCTTCGGGAGCGAACACATGGGCTCTTCACAGTTCCAGCGATCCAGAGCTGGATGGTAGAATGGCATTGTTCTATGGCAGTAGGCGCCCGGAATCTGCCTAGGTGATTGCAAGCACCAATGATGGTTATCTAGTGGATAAGTGAAACCTTTGCAGAGTGTATGGTTGATCGATCGATACATATGCCGATTCTTCGGCTATGGACCTTTCCTGAGTTTCGCATGCACCGGACTAGTGAGTGGAGTGCTCTACCTTCCCCTGAGAGTTGATTCTCACCATGAGCCAGTTGAGGGCTGCGGGCCCCTGAGATCGGTCGAGTGGGAGTTGGCCTGGTCGACATGAGAGTGAGTCTTGATGGTGAAGGTGGTGGTGATGTGGTGATGGATCTGGGATGGATGAGATGGTGGATGAAGGGGGTGTGTGTGGGATGGAAATGTGTTAAAACTTTACTTATTAGTATAAAATTGATTATTACTTGCATGCATAGGAAAAACCACAGCCAAAATATAGGATCACCAGATCCCTTTGTTTCTTTTCCACTAAAGCTCATCGGTGGTGACCATGGTCTGCACACATCTAGCGGTGTACAGATTTACCTGCTTCACAGTGAAGTTGGGAAATAGATGGTTAGAAGGTTTTGTGCCCATGCTCAAGATGGTTCATGAAGATCCTTCAGTGGATGTTCTTTTCTTCCGCAGCTGTTCTGGATGCTTGTACTCTGATGATACGCCATGAGGCAATGAAATAAATAATGTAAGCCCTATTTTGGTATCCTTTATCTTGTTTTGAAGTATGGATTTGTATATCAACTTTTGTATAATAATGTGATAGCTTATATTTTCACATTATTATCCGTTCTATGAATTTTCCCTTCGTGGAAAAATTTAAGGATGTTTCAGTTTGGGTCCGGGAGACATGCTCTGTGAGGCGAGCAAGGGGGAATTTGACCGGAGGAGTTAGGGCCAAGAGAGAAGATGGTGTTAGGTCTAAGGAAGGGCCTCAGCATCGAAGCTATGGTGCGGTTGCGGCTTTAACGGTAACAGGGACCGCGGTGCTGATTTTTTGGCGGATCGTAAGAGACGAGGAAATTTGGGTCCGGGAGACATGCTCTGCAGGGCAGGCAAGGGGGAATTTGACCCAAAAAGTTTGGGTCGAGAGATAAGATGGTGTCAGGGTTGACGAAGGGCCTTGGCATTGAAGCTATGATACAGTTGCGGCCTTAACGGCAACGGGGATTGCCGTGCTCACTTTTCAGTGGATTGTACGAGACAAGGAAGTCTGGGTCCGGGAGACATGCTCCGTGAGGCGGGCAAGGGTGGAATTTGACTTGAGGAGTTAGGGTGGAGAGATAAGGGGGAATTTGACTTGAGGAGTTAGGGTGGAGAGATAAGGTGGTGTCAGGACTGATGAAGGGCCTTGGCATCAAAACTATGGTGCGGTTGCGGCCTTGACGGCAATGGGGACCACCGTGCTAATTTTTTGGCAGATCGTAAGAGACTGGGAGGTTTGGGTCGGGAGACATGTTCTGCAAGGTAGGCAAGGGTGGAATTTGACCCAGCGAGTTAGGTGGAGAGAAATATGGTGTCAAGGTTATGGAACAGCCTTGGCATCGAAGCTATGGTGCGGTTGCGGCCTTGATGGCAACGAGGACCGCCGTGCTAATTTTTCGGTGGATCATAAGAGACTAGAAAGTTTGGGTCTAGGAGACAAGCTCTGTGAGGTGGGCAATGGGGGAATTTGACCTGGGGAGTTAGGGAGGAGAGATAAGATGGTGTCAAGGCTAAGGAATGGCCTTGGCATCGAAGCTATAGTGAGGTTGCGGCCTTAACAGCAACGGGGACCGCCGTGCTAATTTTTTTGTGGATCATAAGAGACGGGGAAGTTTGGGTTGGGAGACATGCTCTGACAGGCGGGCAATGGTGAAATTTTACTCAAGGAGTTAGGATGGAGAGATAAGATGGTGTCTAGGCTATGGAAGGGCCTTGGCATCAAAGCTATGGTGCGGTTACGGCCTTGACGGCAACGAGGACTGCCGTGCTAATTTTTTGGTGGATCATAAGAGACGGGGAAGTTTGGGTCCAGGAGACATGCTCTGCAAGGCAGGCAATGGGGGAATTCAACTAGGGGAGTTAGGGTGGAGAGATAAGATGGTGTCAGGGCTAAGGAAGGGCCTTGGCATCAAAGCTATGGTGTTGTTGTGGCCTTGACGGCAACGGGGACTGTCGTGCTGATTTTTTGGCGGATCATAAGAGACGGGGAAGTTTGGGTCCAAGAAATGGCGGGCAAGGGGGTAATTTGGCCTAGGGAGTTAGGGTGGAGAGATAAGATGATGTCAAGGCTGAGGAAGGGCCTTGGCATTAAAGCTATGGTGCGGTTGCAGCCTTGACGGCAACGGGGACCGTCGTGCTGATTTTTCGGTGGATCATAAGAGACGAGGAAGTTTGGGTCCGGGGGAAGGCGGGTAAGGAGGAATTTGACCCAGGGAGTTAGGGAGGAGAGATAAGGTGGTGGCTTGGCAAAGGAAGGGCCTTGGCATCAAAGCTATGGAGAAGTTGCGGCCTTGATGGCAACGGGGACCGCCGTGCTGATTTTTCAGTGGATCGTAAGAGACGGGGAAGTTTGGGTCTGGGAGACAAGCTCTGCGAGGCGGGCAAGGGGCAAATTCAGCCCGAGGAGTTAGGGTCAAGAGATAAGATGGTGTCAGGGCTAAGAAAAGGTGTTGTCATCAAAGCTATGGTGTGGTTGTAGCCTTGACAGAAATAGGGACCGTCGTGCTGATTATTCGGCGGATCATAAGAGACGGGGAAGTTTGTTTCCGGGAGACATGCTCTGTGAGGCGAGTAAGGGGGAATTCAACTCAAGGAATTAGGGTGGAGATATATGGTGGTGTCAGGGCTAAGGAAGGGTTTTGGCATTGAAGCTATGGTGCAGTTGTGGCCATGATGGCCATATCTGGGAGACATGCTCTACGAGGTGGGCAAGGAGGGAATTCAACCCAAAGAGTTAGGCTAGAGAGATAAGATGGTGTCAGGCCAAGGAAGGTCCTTGTCATCAAAGCTATGGTGCAGTTGGGGCCTTGACGGCAACGGGGACCGCCGTGCTGATTTTTTAGTAGATTATAAGAGACGGGGAAGTTTGGGTCTAAGAGACATTCTTTGTGAGGTAGGCAAGGGGTGAATTCATCCCAGGGAGCTAGGGTGCAGAGGTAAGGTGGGGTCTAGGCTAAGGAAGGGCCTTGGCATCGAATCTATGGCGTGGTTGCAGCCTTGACGGCAACGGGGACCTGCATGTTGATTTTTCGATGGATCGTATGAGACGGGGAAGTTTGGGTCCGAGAGACATGCTCTGTGAGGTGGGCAAGGGGGAATTCGACCCAGGGATTTAGGGTGGAGAGATAAGATGGTGTCAGGGCTGAGTAAGGGCCTTGGCATCAAAACTATGGTGCGGTTGCGGCCTTGACGGCAACGGGGATCGCCGTGCTGATTTTTTGGCGGATTGTGAGAGACCGGGAAATTTGGTTATAGAAGACATGCCCCGCGAGGCGGGCAAGGGGGAATTTAACCCAAGGAGTTAGGGTAGAGAGATAAGATAGTGTCAGGGCCAAGGAAGGGCCTTGGCATCAAAACTATGGTGTGGTTGCGGCCTTGATGGCAACAGGGACCACCGTGCTGATTTTTCAGCGGATCATAAGATAAGGGGAAGTTAGGGTCTGTGAGACATGCTCCATGAGGCAGGCAATGGGGAATTTGACTTGGGAAGTTAGGGTGGAGAGATAAGATGGTGTTAGTTCTCAGGAAGGGCCTTGGCATTGAAGCTATGGTGCGGTTGCGGCCTTGACGGCAACAGGGACCGTCGTGCTGATTTTTCGGTGGATCATAAGAGACGGGGAAGTTTGGGTCCGGGAGACATGCTCCGTGTGGTGGGAAAGTTGGGAATTCAACTCGAGAAGTTAGGGTGGAGATATAAGATGGTATCAGGACTGAGTAAGGGCATTGGCATCGAAGCTATGGTGCTGTCATGGCCTTGACGGCAACGGGGACCGTTGTGCTATTTTTTGGTGGATCATAAGAGATGGGGAAGTTTGGGTCCAGAGACATGCTCCCTGAGGGAGTTAGTGTGGAGCAATAATATGGTGTCAAGGCTGAGGAAGGGCCTTGGCATCGAAGCTATGGTACGTTTGCGGCCTTGACGGCAACGGGGACCGCCTTGCTGATTGTTTGGTGGATCATAAGAGATGGGGAAGTTTGGGTCCGAGAGATGGTGGGCAAGGGGGAATTGGTGGAGAGATAAGATGGTGTTAGGGCTAATGAAGGGCCTTGGCATCAAAGTTATGGTGCGGCTGCAGCCTTGATGGCAACGGGGACCGCCGTGCTGATTTTTTGCCGGATCGTAAGAGACGGGGTAGTTTGGATCCAGGAGAAGGCAGCCAAGGGGGAATTTTACCTAGGGAGTTAGGGTGGAGAGATAAGGTGGTTTCTAGGTGGAGGAAGGGTCTTGGCATTGAAGTTATGGTGCAGTTGCGGCCTTGATGGCAACGGGGACCGCCATGTTGATTTTTTGGCGGATCATAAGAGACGGGGAAGTTAGGGTCCGTGAGACATGCTTGTGAGGTGGGCAAGGGGGAGTTTGACCCAGGGGGTTAGGGCAGAGAGATAAGATGGTGTCAATTCCAAGAAAGGGCCTTGGCATCGAAGCTATGGTGCGGTTACTTCCTTGCTGGCAACGGGAACTACCGTGTTGATTTTTTGGCGATCGTTAGAGACGGGAAAGTTTGGGTTGGGAGACATGCTCGGCGAGGCGGGCAAAGGGGAAATTCAACCCAGGGAGATAGGGTGGAGCAATAAGATGGTGTTAGGGCTAAGGAAGGGCCGTGGCATTCAAGCTATGGTGCAGTTGCGGCCTTGACGGCAACGGGGACCGTCGTGCTGACTTTTTTTGGATCATATGAGACAGGAAAGTTTGGGTCCGGGAGATGGCGGGCAAGGGGAAACTTTGACCCAGGGAGTTTGGGTGGAGAAATAAGATGGTGTTAGGGCTGAGGAAGGCCCATGGCATCGAAGTTATGGTGTGGTTGTGGCCTTGATGGTAGCAGGGACAGTCGTGCTGATTTTTTGGCGGATAATAAGAGACGGGGAAGTTTGGGTCCGGGAGAAGGCGAGCAAGGGGGAATTTGACCCAGGGAGTTAGGGTGGAGAGATAAAGTGTTTCTGGTTGGAGGAAGGGCCTTAGCATTGAAGCTATGGTGCAGTTGCAGCCTTGACAGCAACGGGGACTGTCGTGCTGATTTTTTGGTGGATTGTAAGAGATGGAGAAGGTTGTGTTTGGGAGACATGCTCCACGAGGTGGGAAAGGGGCCAATTCAACCCTGGGAGTTAGGGTTGGGAGATAAGATGATGTCAATTCCAAGGAATGGCCTTGGCATCGAAGCTATGGTGTGGTTACGGCCTTGACAGCAACGGGGACCGCCATGTTGAATTTTTAGCGAGTCGTAAGAGACAGGGAAGTTTGGGTCAGGAGACATGCTCCGTGAGGCGAGGAAGGATTAATTTGAACCAGTAAGTTAGGGTGGAGCAATAAGATGTTGTCAGGGTTGAGGAAGGGTGAAACGACCTTGATTTCCGTGAAGGGAAATCCACAGTGTCGGAGTGTAATATGACCATTTAAATCACATTACCCGATAACAGTTGAATCCATAATCCATACATCGAACAAAAGAGTGCAAATAGAGGGAGTTACAATAACTTATTACATCGCCACAGGGCGGAATCAGAGTTCATGCAGCATTACAACAAAAGCTTGAGGTGCGGAAGCTATCTTCTTCTCTCCAACTTGAGCGTAGGCACGAAACCCTCAATCGCTGTACTCCCCAGATGAGTACTCACTCCTTGAACCTGAAACCAAATTTTCAGTACGATTTGTACTGGCCACACTCCCACCCTATGCATTGCTTTGTGGAAGTGGGTGCAAAATAAGGGTATTTCAAAAGGAACCTATAAAGGCTGGGTTTTCCTATGCAAAATTCAAGTATATAAAACAAAAGTATAATAAACAAGTTTTAAACACAAACCCATTCCCTTCATCTATATCCATCCATATCTGTAGCATCATCTCATCTCATCCCCAACACCCTCTCAGACTCTGGTCGACAAGCCAACTCCCTCTTGGCTTGCCTCAGCGGCCCGCAGCCCTCAAACTGGCTGGCGGCTGGAAAACACGCTCAGAGGAAGGTAGAACACTCCACTCACTAGTCCGGTGCATGCGAAACATAGGAAAGGTCCATAGCCGAAGATTCAGCATATGTATCGATCGATCAACCATACACTCTGCAGAGGTTTCACTAATCCACCAGATAACCATCATCGATGCACGCGCGCACCTAGGCAGATTCCGGGCGCCTACTGCCATAGGCGATGCCACTCTACCATCCAGCACTGGATCACTGGAACTGTGAAGAGAGCATGTATCTGCTCCTGAAGAGGATGCCATGCCATGTACCCACTCCCGAAGGGGGTGCCATGATCGTCTCGGTAGGGTGTTAGCTCCATCCCATGCATATACCTTCCTATCACTTCTCGCCTAGCAGTAGTGGCATCGACCTATCCAGCGGTTTGGCCGTCTCCCCCCCATGGAGAGCGAGTGGAAAGCAAGAGATTCCTAGGTCCGGATACCAGTGCAACAGTTCCTAGATTTGACCAAACCGGGATATCTTCATCAGGGTTTATCTTTAACGTGCTACCACGGCACCTTCATCCCGGGCTCCACCTTTCCGAGGATCACACCCAAGGACCACCATCACATCTCAGTTAGCCCGCCACAGGCTCCTCTCTTAGGAATGTCCAGAACCATTCCCTGGCAAGACTTGCTCCAAAAGCTCGTCGTAGATCCTGGCTCGATCGACTCAACCCTCACCCTACTCCCTGCCGTAAGTTCCACCCCAAACCCGGATACAACATCATCAGCTCACATGCTCATCTGAAGCATCAACTCACACATCCAGCCTGGCACCCTCCAGGCCTTCCCCGGGTTCATCACGTCGCATCAAAATGTAAGCGAGTGAAGTATAGAAATTATAAGTATAGCAGATAAGCAGGTGGCTATCATAACAGCGGGTAAGCAGGCAATAGTTTACAACAAGGTAGGGCTCATCAAATAAATACTCTATCATGCAGTCCTAGCACAGGCATAGCATTATAGCAACATGAATTTAAAGCACTAGCCAAACTATAATTGTCATGCGTAATGGGATCTACGAGGTTGGATGGTGTGTGGCACCTTCACTGACGTAGCTGTCGGACTTCTCCTGGTAGTCACTGTCGTCAAGCTTGTCCTCGCTCGAGCCTGTAACGAGATTTAACGGTCGCAGAAGCGACCCCTATAGATTAGCACAAAGAACGAATGCAAAATAGAAGATCCGAATACACTCAAACATAGCCTAGATAGATAGGGCTCGATTTATAGAAAATTTGGATATGTGGATCGTAATTTTCTGAGCTCGTATGAAAAAGATGTGAATTTTCAAAGATTTAACTATTTTCTGAAAAGAGAAAGGGCTCGAGGGGTTACTGTCTCAAGGTTACGCTCTCGAGGGGTACTGTCTCGAGGGGGTACGGTCTCGAGGGGTACGGTCTCGAGGGGGTACGGTCTCGAGGGGTACTGTCTCGAGGACACTGTCTCGAGGTGTACGGTCTCGAGGGTACTGTCTCGAGGGTACTGTCTCAGGTTACGGTCTCGAGGGTTAGGTCTCGAGGGTATGCTCTCGAGGATATGCTCTCGAGGGTACTCTCGAAGACGGAGAAACTGCTCTGCTCCCACAACGGTGCTCGCTCTCGAGGGTACTGTCTCGAGGGTTATGCGCTCGAGGGGTACGCTCGAAGGCGGAGAGACTGCTCTTCTCCCACAGCAGAGCTCGGGTGGTGATGGCGAGGTTAAACATCCGGCGAGGGGCTGCTCCAGGACTTCGCTAACTCGTGCATCGTCCTCGGGTCGTCAAGGCGAACACGAAGGTGGTCATCAAGTCAGGAGCTCGGTTCCGGTGACGTGCTTTATGGCGGACAGCGGCTCGAGGGTGACGGTGCTCGAGGTGTAGAACTCGAGGGTCGGTTGTCGAAGGGTCGGTGCTCGAGGTCTCAAACTCGAGGGTCGGTTGTCGAAGGGTCAAACTCGAGGGTTGGTTTGTCGAAGGGTCAAACTCGAGGGTCGGTTGTCGAAGGGTCAAACTCGAGGGTCGGTTGTCGAAGGGTCAAACTCGAGGGTCGGTTGTCGAAGGGTCAAACTCGAGGGTCGGCTCGAGCGCGTGATCCGTCTCGGACGAGATTGGCTCGAACGCGGAGTTCCTCCTCGACGATCGACGGCGGAAGAACCCTCGATTCCTGGTGCCACAAAGGATCTCCGGTGCCATTAACCCGCCCATCGGTTTCGGGACTTCACGACGGTCACGTCGATGGGCTTCAGGGCGACAGCTTCACTTCCGTGTCGAGCTCGACAGCAGACGGTGGCTCGATGGCGACGGTGCCCGATGTACACTTCGCACCGAGTCACTACAGCTCCAATTGGTGGCATAGATGGACGGTTGGAGTCACGCAACATCTGCTCGAGGTGCCGGCGGTGACCAAAACACACGGCGGAGTCCGCGCGGGCAGCAACTCCCACGGCGGAGCTTCGACAGGTCCTCGGTGCACGGCAACGGCACTCCAAGAGGGTCCACGGTCTCCATCTTGCCCACTCGATGCAGCTCATCACAGCGGAGCTTCTCGGCTTCTTCCTGCTCCTCGAGGGTGGTCGATGGTGGCAGGAACGACGGTGAACGACGGCGTTCTGGAGCAGCAACGTACTGACACATCGACGACAAGGTGGTTCGGGTCGATGCTCTGGTGAGGCAAACGCAGAGCTAGGGTGTGCAAGGGGTCCGTCTCATCAAGGCGAGCACGGATCCAGAAACAACGGAGGTCGAGGCTCAACAGAAAGGCGACTGGGTGATCTCGCCACGGCGGAGCTTGGCGCGCGGCGATGAACTGGGCGGCTTCCATTCCGGCATCCTCCCGATGCCGTGGTCCGAGGGGCTCGGCTAGTCTCGTGTGTGTGTGCGGGTGTGTCCAGTGAGGTCGGTAGTGACCTAGGCCTACGCGCTCACGGCGGAGCGCCATGGCCAACAGCACAGCGGAGGGTTCGAGAGGGCGATGATGGCGGTGCTCACCGACGGTCGAAGAGGATGGAGGTGCGGTACAAGTCCAAGCGGCTTCGGCTCGCGGTACTGCTCCTCCTTCCTACGCTCGACGCAGCAGCAGCGGCTCCGAGTCGACGGTCTCCCTCCTCAGCTCCGGCGGCGGCGATCTGGGAACCCTAGGGTGCCGGGGTGCTTGCTTTATAGGGCGGACGCGGTGGTAGGTAGCAGACGGACGGCCGATCACAGCTTTGCTTGATCGAGCGGTCAAGGGATGTCCGAGTCAGCAGCTGGGGTTCGAATTGGGTCCAGAGAACAGCGAGAGAGGGCTAGGTAACGCTGGGTGTCGAGGTTCTTTATGGCAGCAGCGGTCCACTGCGGCGACAGCGCAGGTGCGCGCGCGCGCAGAGAATATTGCCTGCGGCCGTGGGAACTTTACGCGGGCTGGTCGGTCCAGGTGGCTTGCGGGCGCGCGTCGATGCGGGGCGACACTGGATCGAGCGGTCGAGGGAGGTTGCTTAGGAGCGACGCCGGGGAACAGTGCTGACGCGAGCACGCACGGCCGGTCGGGTGACCTCAGCGGGCGCGATGACACGTGGGTTCCACTTCGAGGCCCCATCGTCAGCGACTCCTTGGCAACGGAGGCTCGGTGCGGCGCGCGGACGAGCGGCTCTTGCTGGGCCGCCGGCCTGGTTGGGCCGCGCAGCGCCGGGTCGAGCGGCGAGCAGGGGTCGAGCGGCGAGCAGGGGTCGAGCGGCGAGCAGGGGTC
>CM041639.1:1171297-1202904 GCA_023333625.1 Bothriochloa decipiens | reverse complement strand
GAGCAGGGGTCGAGCGGCGAGCAGGGGTCGAGCGGCGAGCAGGGGTCAAGCGGCGAGCAGGGGTCGAGCGGTTGGGCTGCTCGGGCCGGTTCCTTCTTTTCTTTTTCCTTTTCTTTTTCTTTTTCAAATATATTTATATATATACTTATATATATGCAGTGTGCTTATTTTGTGCTACAGAATAGTGAGCATACATGGCTCAAATACTTCTAGGGTATTATTCCCTTAATATTTATTTGTCAAAATAAATATTATGTTGTTATTTTTAATAACCAGCACATAAACCAAATAAGAATCCAAATCACTCTTTTTAATGCAACATGATGATTAAACAAATGAAACATTAAAATGTAACATGTGAACATAGAGCATTGTTATGAGATGTTATTTAACTTGCAACATAAGAATGTCATGCATGACATGCTAGGGTTGATGCATATGTAAGGGGTAGATGATGACATGTCGCACCACATCACTCGAGGTTTTGTCGAAAAATTTTGTAGTTCAAATTTTCGGGTTGTTACAAAGGGCCTTGGCATCGAAGCTATGGTGTGGCTACGGCCTTGACGGCAACGAGGACCGCTGTGCTGATTTTTTGGCGGATCATAAGAGACTAGAAAGTTTGGGTCTGGGAGACAAGCTCTGCGAGGTGGGCAATGGGGGAATTTGACCTAGGGAGTTAGGGTGGAGAGATAAGATGGTGTCAGGGCTGAGGAAGGGCCTTGGCATCGAAGCTATAGTGCGGTTGCGGCCTTGACAGCTACGGGGACCGCCGTGCTGATTTTTCAGCGGATCATAAGAGACGAGGAAGTCTGGGTCCGGGAGACATGCTCCGCGAGAAGGGCATGGGGGAATTCGACCGAAGGAGTTAAGTCGAGAGATAAGATGGTGTCAGGGCTAAGGAAGAGCCTTGGCATCGAAGCTATGGTGTGGTTGTGGCCTTGACTGCAACGGGGACCGCCATGCTAATTTTTTGGCGGATCATAAGAGACGGGGAAGTTTGGGTCCGGGAGACATGCTCTGCGAGGCGAGAAAGGGGCAAATTTGATCAAGGGAGTTAGGGTTGAGAGATAAGATGCTGTTAGGGCCAAGAAAGGGCATTGACGTTGAAGCTATGGGGTCGTTGCGGCCTTGACAGCAATTGGGATAGCCGTGCTGATTATTCGGCGGATCGTAAGAGACGGGGAAGTGTGGATCCGGGAGACATGCTCCGTGAGCCGGGCAAGGGGGTAATTTGAGCTAGGGTGTTAGGGAGGAGAGATAATATGTTGTCAAGGCCAAGGAAGGGCTTTGGCATCGAAGCTATGGTGCGGTTGCAGCCTTGATGGCAATGGGGACCGTCGTGCTGACTGTGCGGCGGATCATAAGAGACCTTGAAGTTTGGGTCGGGAGACTTGCTCCGCGAGGTGGGCAAGGGGAATTTAACCCAGGGAGTCAGGGTGGAGACATAAGATGGTGTCAGGGCTGAGGAAGGGCCTTGGCATCAAAGCTATGGTGCAGTTGTGGCCTTGACGACAACGGTGACAGCCGTGCCAATTTTTTAGCGAATCATAAGAGATGGGGAAGTTAGGGTCCATGAGACTTGCTCCGTGAGACAGGCAAGGGGCAATTTGACCAGAGGAGTTAGGGTGGAGAGATAAGATGGTGTCAAGGATGAGTAAGGGCCTTGGCATCAAAGCTATGGTGCAGTGGTGGCCTTGATGGCAACGGGGACCGACGTGCTGATTTTTGGTGGATTGTAAGAAATGGGGTTAGGTGGGAATCCAACCCAAGGAGTTAGGGTGGAGAGATAAGATGGTGTCAGGGCTGAGGAAGGACTATGGCATCAAAGCTATGGTGCGGTTGCAGCCTTGACGGCAACGGGAACCGCCGTGCTGATTTTTCGGTGGATCATAAGGGACGGAGAAGTTTGGTCTGGGAGAAGGTGGGCATGGAGGAATTTGAAATGGGGTGTTAGGGTGGAGAGATAAGATGGAGTCATGGCCAAGGAAGGGCCTTGGCATCAAAGCTATGGTGTGGTTGCAGCCTTGAGGGCAACGGGGACCACCGTGCTGATTGTGCGGCGGATCATAAGAGACGTTGAAGTTTGGGTTTGGGAGACATGCTCCTTGAGGTGGGCGAGGGGGAATTTGACCTGGAGAGTTAGGGTGGAGAGATAAGATGGTGTCATGGCTAAGGAAGGGCCTTGTCATTGAAGCTATGGTGCAGTTGCAGCCTTGACGACAATGGTGACCGCCGTGCCAATTTTTTGGTCGATCATAAGAGATGGGAAGTTAGGGTCCATGAGACATGCTCTGCGAGGTGGGCAAGGGGGAAATTTGACCTGGGGAGTTAGGGTAGGGAGATAAGATGGTGTTAAGGCTGAGTAAGGGCCTTGGCATTAAAGCTATGGTGCGGTTGTGGCCTTGACGGCAACGGGGACCCCGTACTAATTTTTCGGTAGATCATAACAGACAGGAAGTCTGGGTCCGGGAGGTGGGCAAGGGGGAATCTAACTTGAGGAGTTAGGGTGGAGAGATAAGATGGTATCAGGGCTGAGGAAGGG
Source organism: Bothriochloa decipiens (assembly GCA_023333625.1). Lineage (NCBI taxonomy): Eukaryota > Viridiplantae > Streptophyta > Magnoliopsida > Poales > Poaceae > Bothriochloa > Bothriochloa decipiens. The sequence goes on along the minus strand of CM041639.1, from coordinate 1,200,359 downwards.
CCTTGGCATCGAAGCTATGGCGCGGTTATGGCCTTGACATCAATGGTGACCGTCGTGCTGATTTTTCGGTGGTTCATAAGAAACAAAGAAGTTTGGGTCTGGGAGAAGGCGGGCAAGGGGGAATTTGACCTAGGGAGTTAGGGTGGAGAGATAATGTGGTCTCTAGGCCAAGGAAGGGCATTGCCATTGAAGCTATGGCGTGGTTACGGCCTTGACGGCAACGGGGACCGTCGTGCTAATTTTTTGACAGATCATAAGAGACTAGGAAGGTTGGCTCCAGGAGACATGCTCTGTGAGGCAGGCAAGGGGTGAATTTGACCCTAGGAGTTAGGGTGGAGAGATAATATGGTGTCAGTTCCAGGGAAGGGCCTTGGCATCGAAGCTATGGTGTGGTTGCGGCCTTGACAGCAATGGGGACCGCCGTGCTGATTTTTTGGTGGATCATAAGAGACGGGGAAGTTAGGGTCTGTGAGACATGCTCCATGAGGCAGGCAAGGGGGAATTTGACCCGAGAAGTTAGGGTGGAGAGATAAGATGGTGTCAGTTCTAACGAAGGGCCTTGGCATTGACGCTATGGTGCAGTTACGGCCTTGACGGCAGCGGGGACCGTCGTGCAGATTTTTTTTCAGATCATAAGAGATGGGAAGTTTGGGTCCAGACATGCTCTGCAAGATGGGAAAGTGGAGAATTTGACCCAGGGAGTAGGGTGGAGTGATAAGATGGTGTCAGGGCTGAGGAAGGGCCTTGGCATCGAAGCTATGGTGCGGTTGTGGCCTTGACTGCAACGGGGACTGCCATGCTAATTTTTTGGCGGATCATAAGAGACGGGGAAGTTTGGGTCTGGAAGATGGCGGAAAATGGGGCAATTTGACATAGAGAGTTATGGTAGTGAGATAATATGGTGTAATGGCTGAGGAAGGGCCTTGGCATCGAAGTTATGGTGCAGTTGTGGCCTTGACGATAACAGGGACTGCCATGCTGATTTTTCGGCGGATCAGAAGAGACGGAGAAGTTTGTGTCCGAGAGAAGGCGGGCATGGGGGAATTTAACCTGAGGAGTTAGGGTGGAGAGATAAGGTGGTGTTTGGGCCAAGGAAGGGCCTTGGCATCGAAGCTATGGAACGGTTGCGGCCTTGACGGCAATAGGGACCGCCGTGCTAATTTTTCGGTGGATCATAAGAGACAGGGAAGTTTGGGTCCGAGAGACATGCTCCACGAGGCGGGAAAGGGGTGAATTTTACTGGTGGAGTTAGGGTCGACAGGTAAGATGGTGTTAGGGCCAAGAAAGGGCATTGGCATCGAAGCTATTGTGTGGTTGCGGCCTTAACAGCAATGGGGACCGCCGTGCTGATTATTCGGCGGATAGTAAGAGACGGGGAAGTGTGGGTCCGGGAGACATGCTCCGCGAGCTGCACAAGGAGGCAATTTAACCGAAGGTGTTAGGGTGGAGATATAATATGGTGTTAAGGCTAAGGAAGGGCCTTGGCATCGAAGCTATGGTGCGGTTGTAGCCTTGATGGAACGGGGACCGCCGTGCTGATTGTGCTGCGGATCATAAGAGACCTTGAAGTTTGGGTTTGGGAGACTTGCTCCGCAAGGCGGGCAAGTGGTAATTTGACCCAGGGAGTTAGGGTGGATACATAATATGGTGTCAAGGCCAAGGAAGGGCCTTGGCATCAAATCTATGGTGCGGTTGCGGCCTTGACGACAACGATGACCGCTGTGCTGATTTTTTGGTGGATCATAAGAGATGGGGAAGTTAGGGTCCGTGAGACTTGCTTCGTGAGATGGGAAAGTGGGGAATTTGACCAGAGGAGTTAGGGTGCATAGATAAGATGGTGTAAAGGCTGAGTAAGGGCGTTGGCATTGAACTATGGTGTGGTTGTAGCCTTGATGGCAACAGGGACCGCCGTGCTGAATTTCGGTGGATCGTAAGAGACGGGGAAGTCTGGGTCCAGGAGATATGCCCTGGGAGGCGGGCCAGGGGGAATACAACCCAAGGAGTTAGGGTGGAGAGATAAGATGGTGTCAGTGTTGAGGAAGGGCCATGGCATCAAAGCTATGCTTTGGTTGCAGCCTTGACGGCAACGGGGACCGCCGTGCTGATTTTTCGGTGGATCATAAGAGACAGAGAAGTTTGGTCTGGGAGATGGTGGGCAAGGGAGAATTTAACCTGGGGTGTTAGGGTGGAGAGATAAGATGGAGTCAAGGCCAAGGAAGGGCCTTGGCATCAAAGCTATGGTGCGGTTGCAGTCTTGATGACAACGGGGTCCGCCGTGCTGATTGTGCGGTGGATCGTAAGAGTCGTGGATATTTGGGCTTGGGAGACATGCTCCATGAGGCGGGTGAGGGGAGAATTTGACCCAGGGAGTTAGGGTGGAGATATAAGATGGTATCAGGGCCATGGAAGGGCCTTGGCATCGAAGCTATGGTGCAGTTGCTGCCTTGATGACAACGGCGACCGCCGTGCCAATTTTTTGGTGGATCATAAGAGACGGGAAGTTAGGGTCCATAAGACATGCTCTGCAAGGCGGGCATGGGGAAATTTGACCCGGGGAGTTAGGGTAGAGATATAAGATGGTGTCAAGGAAGAGGAAGGGCTTTGGCATCAAAGCTATGGCGCAGTTGCGTCCTTGACGGCAACGGGGATTGCCGTGCTGATTTTTCCTCGGATCATAAGAGACGGAGAAGTTTGGGTCTAGGAAAAGGCGGGCAAGGGGGAATTTGACCCAAGGAGTTAGGGTAGAGAGATAAGGTGGTGTCTGGGTTGAGGAAGGGCCTTGGCATTGAAGCTATAGTGCGGTTGCGGCCTTGACGGCAACGGAGACCGTCGTGCTGATTTTTTGGCGGATCGTAAGAGACACGGAAGTCTGGTTCCATGAGACATGCTCCACGAGGCGGGTAAGGGTCGAATTTGACCCAAGGAGTTAGGGTTGAGAGATAAGATGGTGTCAGGGCCAAGAAAGGGTGTTGGCATCAAAGCTATGGTGTGGTTGCGGCCTTGACAACAACTGGGACCGCCATGCTAATTTTTCACCGGATCATAAGAGACGAGGAAGTTTGGGTCCGTGAGACATGCTCGACAAGGCGGCCAAGGGGGAATTCAACCTAGAGAGTTAGGGTGGAGAGATGAAATGGTGTTAAGGCCAAGTAAGGGCTTTGGCATCAAAGCTATGGTGCAGTTGTAGCCTTGATGGTGACGGGGACCACCGTGCTGATTGTGCGGCGGATCTTAAAAGACGTGGAAGTTTGGGTTCAGGACACATGCTCCGCAAGGCAGGCAAGGAGGGAATTTGACCTAGGAGTTAGGGTGGAGAGATAAAATGGTGTCAGGGCTAAGAAAGGGCCTTGGCATCAAAGCTTTGGTGCGGTTGCGGCCTTGATGACAACGGTGACCGCCGTGCCGATTTTTCGGCGGATCATAAGAGACGAGAAAGTTAGGGTCGGTGAGACATTCTCTGCGAGGCTGGCAAGGGGAATTTGACTCAGGAAGTTAGGGTGGAGAGATAAGATGTTGTCAAGGCCAAGTAAGGGCCTTGGCATTGAAGCTATGGTGAGGTTGCGGCCTTGACGGCAACGGGGACCGTCGTGCTAATTTTTTGGTGGATCATAAGAGACTGGAAAGTCTTAGTGTAGGAGACATGCTCTGGGAGGTGGGTAAGGGAGGAATCAGACATGAGGAGTTAGGGTGGAGAGATAAGGTAGTGTCAGGGCTGAGGAAGGGCCTTAGCATCAAAGCTATGATGCGGTTGTGGCCTTGACGGCAACGGTAACCGCCTTGCTAATTTTTCAGCGGATCAAGAGAGACGGGGAAGTTTAGGTCCGGGAGATGGCAGGCAAGGGGGCAATTTTGACCTAGGGAGTTAGGGTGGAGAGATAAAATGGTGCCAGGGCTGAGGAAGGGCCTTGGCATCGAAGTGACGACAACAGGGACCGCCGTGCTGATTTTTTGGTGGATAGAAAGAGACGGGGAAGTTTGGGTCTGGGAGACATGCTCTGCGAGGTAGGCAAGGGACAAATTTGACCTAGGGAGTTATAGTTGATAGATAAGATGGTGTCAGGGCTGAGGAAGGGCATTGGCATCGAAGCTATGGTGTGGTTGTGGCCTTGACGGCAATGGGGACCGTTGTGCTAATTATTTGGCGGATCGTAAGAGACGGCGAAGTTTGGGTCCGAGAGACATGCTCCGTGAGGCAGGTCATTGCCTCTGATATTGCCGATGAGAGCTAGGGGATCATTGCCGATGAAGCTGAAAGTTGTTAGGGATCGTTGCCGATGAGACGAAAAAGCTATTGCCGATGAGATAGGCAGGAAGGCTAGAAGGTTGTTGCCGATGCTAGGGATGTACCGATGAAGAGATAACTTCATCGTGATGAAAGCAGACAGAGGATCGGCGACACGGAGCTTACGATTTTCATATTATAGTTTAAGTCCAACTCCTATACGAAGTTTTATTGCTTTTTCTTAAAAAATAGAGTTCGTATAACAAATTAGTTTATTTCTTCTTTATTTGAGCTTTGCGTGTTAAATTAGGACTCTTCGATTAGCAGAGTATAAATATATGCCAAAGGGCATTGTAATGGATATCCAAGCATCAATAAAAAAATCTACTTTATCATAATTTACTTTTACCAGTACTTTACTTTTCGACGACTTCGTCAAGTATTTTCTTTTTCAATGAGTTCTTTCAAGAATCGACGGGCTGCATCAACTTGATCTCCGGCGACCATGCAGGTTCCGTGTCAATCGAGCACGATTCTGGCTTTGACTTCTGGGTGTATCACTGTCGTCTCGTCTGATCTGTTCAACAGTTATCGAATACCTTCTGAGCATTGACGTCCGAGCGTATCGCTGTCGTCTCGTTTGGATTTTATTCAATTTATCATCCTTGTTGATTAACAGGTCAAATTGACTGGCACGCTTCGGATATCGAATTTGGGTATTAGCCTGGTGTGTTTGCAGATAAGAATTTTGCATCAACACATCTTTTGGCACGCCCGGTGGGACCAAGTCAACAGATTTATCATGAAGAATCCTGCTGATATCAATCCAGAGAACATCATCGAGATATCAGAGTCAGATCTCAAGGAGGATCAGAAGCTAGCCATGGAAAAAGCTATGGAGGATTACAGGTAGCTCTGCTTGAAGTCTTTCAGCAAGAATAGGGGTGGAGAAGTCATCCAGAAGCAAGATCTGTCGTTGCCTCAGCAGGTAACTTTTGACTCCAACCCTGGTAAATTACAGGAGATGGTTAATTCTGCATTAAATCAAGCTTTGATCAACCACTCCACCATGCTGTCCAATACTGTTTACAATGCTGTTGTGCAAACATTAAGAGAAGGACAAGCACTAGGTTATGTCAGGTCGGCATATCATCAGCCAGGATCGACATCTATCAATACTCCATCGGCAACTCTAGCCGTTGAGAGTATGGAAGTGCCTACTCCTCTAGTTATATCAGGACCATCTATCATAGAAGCCACACTGATAGGATCAGATCTAACATCTCAGGAGAGGCCTAGTACTCAGTTGAGCATAGATCTATCGGCATCGGCAATGTCAGGTCCTTTAGGTCAACACAGTCAAGTTGCTGCTAATTGGTGGGGATACAGGATGCCTCCAGGTCCATCTACTGTCAACTCTAGACTGCCTCAAGTGCATGATGTAGCAGGGAAGGGTCCAATGACATTGGCTACTCCAATTCGGCCAATGGCTCAAGTGTCACATTATTCTACTGCACCTCCTGCTATACAGCCATTGTCAATGGGATTCCACGCGCCTCCGCAACAGATATCTTATGTGAATCCATTAACTAGTCCTCCACCAGTTTAGCAGAGAGTTTCCACTGCAGGACAGCCCATAGTGCCATTCGTATCTCAATCTAGGTTATTTGCAATTCAGGGCAATTATGCTAGCTATCATCCACCTATACAAGAGCATCAATTATCCACAAGCTATCAACCATCAGCAAGTCAAGTGCCGATGAGTTATAATCTCAATTGGTCAGGGCAAGTGCCAGTTCAGCAATCTGCTATTCAGCCAAGTTACCAGGCAATGGGGACTCAGCAGAATAGTCCACAGGCAGCTTTTCAGGATCAAACATCAGCAAAACAGCCGATGAACTCTACTCCATAGATTGGTGCCGTGAATATGCTGATTCCTCCAAGCCAAGTGCCACAGGGGTATGTAGAAGCATATCAGCCAACGCCTCCAGTGGAGATTCAGCCAGTGCATCAGCAAGATCAGGATGCACTCTTAACTGATAAGATCACAGAAGTGATGAAAGATGAATTTGGGATTCAGCCCAAGATTAATACTTACTCTTATCGGACTCCGTACCCTCCAGCTTATGACTCAATTCCTTTCTCGAATCGGTACAAGGTGCTAGATTTCACTAAGTTTTCTGGGCAGGATGATACATCAACAATGGAGCACGTCAATCGATTCATCATCCAGTGCGGGGAAGCAGCGAACAGGGATGAGCTGAGGATGCATTTATTCTTGTCCTCTTTGTCTGGATCGGCATTCATGTGGTTTATATCATTTCCACCAAACTCTATTCTTACTTGGGCCAATCTAGAAAGACAATTCCATAAGTACTTCTTTGCTGGTGTCCATGAAAAAAAGCTTACCGATTTGATGAAATTGAGACAATGAAGCGATGAATCGGTGGAGAGTTTTGTGCAAAGGGTATGAGACATGAAGAATAGGTGCTATAGCTTAGTGCTTGATGATCGCTAGTTAGCTGGTTTGGCTTTCCAGGGTCTGTTACCGCATCTCAGGGATAAGTACGATTCTTAGGAGTTTGAAAGTTTAAGCCATATTGTGCAGAGGATCTCTTATCAAAGTGCTCAAGCTCTGGAATATAGGAAGAGCTGGAACAAGAGGGTGTCCTTTGTAGAAGAAGCAGAGGAATCAGACTCAGATGAAGAACTAACTATCGGCCTGGCTGAATGGGTGAAGGGTAAAAAGCCTTTATCTTGTCCTTTTGCTCAGAAAGAGCCAGAGAAATTCACGTTCGACGTCACAAAGGCCGATAGAATATTTGATCTGTTGCTTCAAGAGGGCCAAATCAAGCTGTCACCCAATCATGTGATTCCATCGGCAGATGAGCTGAAGAAGATGCGGTACTGCAAGTTTCATAATGCAACTTCGCAAAGTACCAATGACTGTAAAGTTTTTAGGCAGCAGTTGCAATCGGCAATTGAATCTGGGAGGATCAAGTTCAATAACTCTAAAGCTTAGAGGCTAATGAAGATTGATCAACATCCTTTCCCTACAAACATGGTGGATGCCGTAAGCAAGACCAAAGTGTTGACATCGGCAAGCGCTAAAAGGAGAGCATCGGTGGATCCTAAAAATCAAGAAATTACCGATGACTTGAAGGGGAAAGAGATAGTTGAAGAAAATAGTAGTTCCAGAAGACCTCCTAGACCTGCTCCGTATAGAATTTTAGGTGACCGCTATTAACATCGGCAAGAGGAGTTGCGTCGGGAAGAATGGCGTCGGCATAAAGATCATTGGAGATGCCCCTTCTTCATTTACTGTTGGGAAGAAGGCATTAAATTGCCTACCGTTGATAGTTGCCCTGAGTGCAATGGTTATGATCGAGCCAATCAGATAGAAAGAAGATCGCGCTATGGTGATTGGAGCAGATACATCAATAAGCTGATCAAAGAGAGGACATCGGTACATGATCGGCTGGGGGGCAGAACCAGTAGACATGAAAGGCTGGGTAGACATGGTGACTACTTGCTGATGAACTAAGAGGAGCTCAAGGAGATGGCCAATGCAAGAGTCCCTGATGAGGCAATACTCTGTAGAGATCCCAATATAAATTGCCCAAATTCAATTACGAAACTTTATCAGCCTGTTTGGAAAATGAAGCTTCCTCAGTGGTGCCCTGTAGGTCTAATGAAGACTCAGAAGAGGAAATTGCAGCGTGAGCATAAAGAGGAAAATTCCCGTGGGGCAAAAACTCAAGTATGACAGCCGAAGCGCAAAAATGAAGGCCCATCGGCAGACATCAACATGGTTTTCATATTGCCGATGAAATTCCGAACACTTGCTTATGAAGAAAACAAATAAAGTACTTGTTCAAAAAGAGTGTATCAGCACTACGTTAATGTGAAGTTTTACAAGTTGCCGATGCATTACTTTGCCGATGAGGAAGAAGTTTTACAAGTTCAACAATGAACGGATGGTTGATATCGCACGTAGGCGAATTTGATCGACTTCCTCCAGTGTCTTTGCATCTTCATCGACATTACCTTCAATTGACTTGATTTTCTTCTTAAGTGCCAGCGTCTTGAGGGCTTGATTGTCCCTTTTTTGCTGGAGAGTTTTGATAGCTTCGGGCATTCAGGCCTTCTCCTGATTTGCTGCGTCCAAGGCTCCTTCGATCTGTCTCAGCTCCGCTAACAGGGCTTCTCTTTTTGCCGATAGTTGAGCAATCGTTTCTTCCAGATCTGCATGGGAGGCTTTTAGTTTACTGATGTCTTTGTGTTTCTCATCAGCAAATAGCTTGTGCTTCATCATGTCCTCCTAGAGTTTTGCCTGAATGGCTCTATCGGCAATTCGCTAGGTAGCCCTCTGGTACTGCAGCTGCCGACTCTCTAGATGTGCAGCTTGAAAGAGTGCTTCCTCGACATCAGCAGGAATATGGCCTTGAATTTCTTTGAAGGTTGCTCTTGCGGAATCAGAGTCCTAGATCAGCAAAGAGGTCTCCTGTTGCAGCAAGGATAATAACGTCTCCAGCCGAGATTTGGTTTCAGATGATAAAGCTTCAAGGGTTGGAGTAGAGCTTTCTTCATTATCATCATCAGGAATATCTCCAATAATAGAAAAGGAGAATAGGCTATCAGGTGAATCTTGCTCCTACAAGGGAAAAAGGGCATTAGCTGAAGAATTTAAGTATCAAAGATTAGTGAAGGAAGTTGACTTACTTGTTTCAAGGCAATCTCTTGCCTCTGGCTTGAAGAAGCAACCAGAAGCGTAATTGTCGATGGCGTTTCCTGTGTCGACGTCTCGGTTGGTTGCTGCTACGGCACCAATGCTGATGAAGTTTCCTGTACAAAGGCAATTGCCGATGGGGAATCTTGTGCAGGAACATCGGGTGATGTCTAGCAGGGCAAAAGTGCCAAAGAAGCAATTGGAGTTTGTGTGAGCCTTGCCCGCTTTGACTGAGACTCATCGTCCGATGAAACCTTACGCTTATGTTGTAAAATATCGGCATCGGATGGCTAGGGGGAATTGGCAATGGATGGTTGGAGTGTCTGCGCACTCAGAGCAGTTGCCGATGTGACCACTTGGTGCTGTGAGAGAAACAGATGAGTAAAAGTGCTAATCCAATAATCAAAGTTTAAATAAAGAATACCTCTGGAGAATCATCAAGGATGATGAGGCGTGGCGATGAAGGTGCTGCAGGTGGAGACGAAGGGCGAGTTACCAATGAAGATTCGATTAGTGTAGAACTCGCGCCCCGAAATGTGAGATGGGTAAATCACAGCAATCGGCATCTGCAAAAGAAAGTGAGGTGATTACCTGAGATGTCTATGCCGAGGATGCGGCCGATTTGGTGCTCTTCTTGGAACAACCATGGCCCATCAGAGCGTCTAGCGAAGGAGCTTTATGGCCGATGATGGATACTGGGGTGATCGGCTGCAGCTGTATGACCTTGTTGCTCTTACTCAGTGTTGGAACTAGGTCATTGACCTATTTAAAAAGAAAAGTTAGTTGCCGATGAATTAAAGGGAAGTTGAAAGAAGTGCAGATGGTCAGACTTACCGCATCGGCAGGGATGGCATGATCGAGATCAATGAGATTCCAGTAAAGGTGAGGAGATGCAAAGAATAGATGCTCTTTCCATTCTTGCCACCATAATCTGAAGGACTCGGTGACAAAGGAAGCAGGTGCCCAATCGATCAGATCAACATTAGAGGTATCGGCATCAGGAAGGAGAGTAATAATCTTGTGCCAATCCATGCGGTTCGTAATGGTCTCTCTCAGTTTAATCACATCGGCAAAGCAAAGGTTGATGGGAAGTTGTCCAAAGGCTAATTGTCTTGCTGCTACCGATGGATAATAGAACTCATATGTGGGGTTGATGTTCTTCCCACTTTCAAATATGTTGACCGGGATGGCGCGAGGGGTGATTATTGCACTAAGAATATCAGCATCTTTATTCAAAGCCTCATCGATAAGGTTAAAGAAAAGAGGGAATCTTGCTCCTTCATCAACATAAGGGACCCAGGCCCGAAGCTCAGAAGGGATGCCTATGTAGAGTCTGTGGAAGAGATTACCGATCTAAGCTCTGTTTGCTTCCGCCCTTGGTAATACTACCAGTGCTTCTCCAAAGTTGAGAGGGGGGCGTGTTGCCGATTCTTCTTCCCCGAGTTGATAGTCTTCAGGAAGATTTTGAGGGAATCGCTGGGCAAACAGATCGATGTGAAAACATTTGTGCATATGGGCGTTCAGCCACATATTGATGAACCACCAAGGGCCTCCTAGATTACCGATGGATTTGCCTTGCAACAGCCTTTGTGACACTTGGTGAAGAAGGTGGTAAACTGAGCCAAGGAGATATCAGCCAAGTGGGAGTCTAACGCCGTTGGCCAACATTTCTGCTACAGGAAGGTGCATATTGGTCAGTCTAACTGTTCTGCCGCAGAAGATGAATTTCTCAAGCCACATGTTCAAGAAAGCTGAGTGCTCCCTGTGATTAATAGATCCGGATTTCTGATACTCGCTGATATAATCGGTCCAGCCGTCGATGTTCCTGGTGGTCAGCCGATGTTCAGGTTTTCTCTGGAACAGAATGTTGTCATCGGTAGATGAGATATCCAAGCCAGTAAGCATATACACATCGACAAGGGTTGGAGAAGCTGGTCCATGTCTAAAGATGAAGGCATTCATAGTATCAGACCAGAAATAGGAGCGGCAATTAACAGTGACTCATTCCTCTCCATATCGGCAATAGATAGTCTAATGCATTGTTCTAATCTACGTTCTTCCCAATACAGCTCCATTGGCCTGGCAACCCTCAAATACCAGTTTTTCCATCCCTTAGTGGTTTTCGGCCAGGATCGAAAGGTATCAGTCCAGAATCCCAAATCAAAATTCTGAGCTCTAAAGGGGATTCGATTGGTTTCTGCGTTTATAATGTCGATTGGGTCTGGATTTCCCATTGGGCCTAGGCAGATAAATTGATTCTGATGCGTTGGGATGAGAAGCTTATTGTAAAATTCCTGAGGTTAAAGATTGAGATAAGGAGGAGTCATGAACTGTGCAAAAAAGGAGAAAAGAAATGTCAAAGGACAGGTAAAGAAGAAGATTAACCTTGGGGACGTCAAAGGGAACCGCCATGGCTGCGAATGAAGACGGAGAGAGCGAAGAATGCTAACGGAGGTTAAGAACTATCGCCAAGAATGTCACCAGTTGAGTTCGCCGGGGGATCGCCTGCTGATGTCGCCGCTGGAGAGAGAAAAGCTAGGGTTGAATCGCAGATGAAAAATGGGCCACGATAGAGGAAGCATTATATGGGCCCGTTGGTACAGGATTTCCACTACAGCGCGTGCAACCTTCGAGGGGAAGTTCAAGCGGCTTGGGTAATTATGACCTGGAGGAAATTTCGGTGCATAAAGTATTTTATACACCAAAATTGGGGGCATGTGTTGACACCGTTTTTTGACACGTGTCAATAAGGGTCGGAGACTGGACTAATCGGCAAGGAGGATGGTTTTCTTTGATATTGCCTCTGATATAGCCGATGAGAGCTAGGGGATCATTGCCGATGAAGCTGAAAGCTGTTAGGGGTCATTGCCGATGAGACGGAGAAGCTATTGCCGATGAGATAGGCAGGAAGGCTAGGAGGTTGTTGCCGATGCCAGGGATGTGCCAATGAAGAGATAACTTCATCGTGATGAAAGCGGACAGAGGATCAGCGACACGGAGCTTACAATTTTCATATTATAATTTAAGTCCAACTCCTATATGAAGTTTTATTGCTTTTTCTTAAAGAAATGGAGTTCGTATATGGAATTAGTTTATTTCTTCTTTATTTGAGCTTTGCGTGTTAAATTAGGACTCTTCGATTAGCAGAGTATAAATATATGCCGAAGGGCATTGTAATGGATATCCAAGCATCAATAAACAAATCTACTTTATCACAATTTACTTTTACCAGTACTTTACTTTTTGACGGCTTTGTCAAGTATTTTCTTTTTCAACGAGTTCTTTCAAGAATCGACGGCTGCATCAACTTGATCTCCGGCGACCTTGCAGGTTCCGCGTCTACCGAGCACGATTCAGGCTTTGACTTCTGGGCGTATCGCTGTCGTCTCGTCTGATCTGTTCAACAGTTATCGAATACCTTCTGAGCTTTGATGTCCGGACGTATCGCTGTCGTCTCGTTCGGATTTTATTCATTTTATCATCCTTGTCGATTAACAGGTCAAATCGACTGGCATGCTTCGGATATCGAATTTGGGTATTAGCCCGGTGTGTTTGCAGATAAGAATTTTGCATCAACAGCGGGCAAGGGGGAATATGACCTGGGATGTTAGGCTGGAGAGATAAGATGGTGTCAAGGCTGAGTAAGGGCCTTGGCATTGAAGCTATGGTGAGGTTGCGGCCTTGACGGCAACGGGGACTGCCGTGCTGATTTTTGGTGGATCGTAAGAGACGGGGAAGTCAGGGACCGGGAGACATGCTCTAGGAGGTGGGCAAGGGAGGAATTAGACACAAGGAGTTAGGGTGGAGAGATAAGGTAGTGTCAGGGCTGAGGAAGGGCCTTGGCATCAAAGCTATGATGCGGTTGCGGCCTTGACGGCAACGGTAACCGCCTTGCTATTTTTTCATCGGATCAAGAGAGACAGGGAAGTTTAGGTCCGGGAGATGGTAGGCAAGGGGGCAATTTTGACCCAGGGAGTTAGGGTAGAGAGATAATATGGTGCCAGGGCTGAGGAAGGGCCTTGGCATCGAAGTGATGGCAACGGGGACCGCCGTGCTGATTTTACAGTGGATCGAAAGAGATAGGGAAGTTTGGGTCCGGGAGACATGCTCTGTGAGGTGGGCAAGGGATGAATTTGACCTAGGGAGTTAAGGTTGATAGATAACATGGTGTCAAGGCTGAGTAAGGCCATTGGCATCGAAGCTATGGTGTGGTTGTGGCCTTGACAGCAATGGGGACCGTCGTGCTAATTATTCGGTGGATCATAAGAGACGGCGAAGTTTGTGTCCGGGAGACATGCTTCGTGAGGCGGGCAAGGGGGAATTTGACCTGGGGAGTTAGGGTGGAGAGATAAGATGGTGTCAAGGCTGAGGAAGGGCCTTGGCATTGAAGCTATGGTGCGGTTGCAGCCTTGACGGCAACATGGACCGCCGTGCTGATTGTGCGGCGCATCATAAGAGACGTGGAAGTTTGGGTTCAGAAGACATGCTCCGTGATGTGGGCAAGGGGGAATTTGACTCGGGGAGTTAGAGTGGAGAGATAAGATGGTGTTAGGGCTGAGGAAGGGCCTTGACATCGAAGCTATGATGCAATTGCGGCCTTGATAGCAACGGTGACCGCCATGCCAATTTTTTGGCCGATCATAAGAGATGGGGAAGTTATGGTCCGTGAGACAAGCTCCACGAGGCAGGCAAGGGGGTATTTGACCTAGGGAGTTAGGGTGGAGAGATAAGTTGGTGTCAAGGCTATGGAAGGGCCTTGGTATTGATGCTATGGTGCGGTTGCGGCCTTGATGGCAACGGGGACCGCCTTGCTGATTTATCGGTGGATCGTAACAGACGGGGAAGTCTGGGTCCAGGAGACATACTTCGTGAGTTGAGCAAGGAGGGAATCTGACCTAAGGAGTTAGGATGGAGAGATAAGATGGTGTTAGGGGTGAGGAAGGGCCTTGGCATCGAAGCTATGGTGCGGTTGCGGCCCTGACGGCAACGGGGACCGCCGTGCTGATTTTTTGGTGGATCATAAGAGACGGGGAAGTTAGGGTCCGTGAGACATGCTCCGTGAGGCGGGCAGGGGGAATTTGACCTAGGCAGTTGGGGTGGAGAGATAAGATGGCATCGAGGCTGAGTAAGGGCCTCGGCATCAAAGCTATGGTGCGGTTGCAGCCTTCTCGGCAACGGGGACCGCCGCGCTGATTTTTTGGTGGATCGTATGAGACGGGGAAGTCTGGGTCCGGGAGCATGCTCCGTGAGGTGGGTAAGGAGGGAATCCAACCTGAGGAGTTAATGTGGAGAGATAAGATGGTGTCAGGGCCAAGGAAGGGCCATGGCATCGAAGCTACGGTGCGGTTGCGGCCCTGACGGCAATGGTGACCGCCGTGCCAATTTTTTGGCGGATCATATGATACGGGAAAGTTAGGGTCCGGGAGATGGCGGGCATGGGGCAATTTGACTCAGGGAGTTAGGGTGGAGAGATAATATGGTGTCAAGGCTGAGGAAGGGCCTTGGCATCAAAGTTATGGTGCGGTTATGGCCTTGATGGCAACGGGGACCGCCGTGCTGATTTTTCGGTGGATCGTAAGAGATGGGGAAGTTTGGGTCTGGGAGACAAGCTCCGCGAGGTGGGCAAGGGGAGAATTTAACCCAGGGAGTTAGGGTGGAGAGATAAGATAGTGTCAGCGCTAAGGAACATCCTTGGCATCAAAATTATGGTGCGTTTACGGCCTTGATGGCAACAGGGACCGCCGTGCTGATTTTTCGGTGGATTTTAAGAGACGAGGAAGTCTGGGTCTAGGAGACATGCTCTGAGAGGCGGGCAAGGGGGAATCTAACTTGAGGAGTTAGGTTGGAGAGATAAGATGGTTTTAGGGCCGAGGAAGGGCCTTGGCATCAAAGCTATGGTGTGGTTATGGCCTTGACGGCAACAGGGATCGCCATGCTAATTTTTTGACGGATCAAAAGAGACGGGGAAGTTTGGGTCCGGGAGATGGTGGGCATGGAGCAATTTGACCCAGGGAGTTAGGGTGGAGAGATAATATAGTGTCAGGGCTGAAGAAGGGCCTTGGCATCAAAGTTATGGTGCGGTAACAGCCTTTACGGCAACGGGGACCGCCGTGCTGATTTTTCGGTGGATCGTAAGAGACAGGGAAGTTTAGGTCTGGGAGACATGCTCCATGAGGCGGGCAAGGAGAAAATTTAACCCAGGGAGTTAGGGTCAAGAGATAAGATGGTGTCAGGGCCGAGGAAGGGCATTGGCATCAAAGCTATGGTGTGGTTTAGGCCTCGACAGCAATGGGGACCGTCGTGCTGATTTTTCGGTGGATCGTAAGAGACGGGGAAGTTTGGGTCCGGGGAACATGCTCTGTGAGGTGGGCAAGGGGGGAATATGACCCAGGGAGTTAGGGTGGAGAGATAAGATGGTGTCAGGACTGAGTATAGGCCTTGGCATCGAGGCTATTGTGCGGTTGCGGCCTTGATGGCAACAGGACCGCCCTGCTGATTTTTTGATGGATCGTAAGAGACAGGAAAGTCTGGGTCCGAGAGACATGCCCCACGAGGTGGGCAAGGGGGAATTCAACTGGAGGAGTTAGGATGGAGAGATAAGATCATGTCAGGGCCAAGAAAGGGCCTTGGCATCAAAGCTATAGTGCGGTTGTGGCCTTTACGGCAACGGGGACTGCCGTGCTGATTTTTTGGTGGATCATAAGAGACGGGGAAGTCTGGGTCCGTGAGACATGCTCTGTAAGGTGGCCAGGGGGGAATTTGACCTGAGGAGTTAGGGTGGAGAGACAAGATGGTGCCAAGGCTGAGTAAGAGCCTTGGCATCGAAGCTATGGTGCGGTTGCAGCCTTCACGGCAACAAGGAACACCGTGCTGATTTTTCGGTGGATCGTAAGAGACGGGGAAGTTTGGGTTCGGGAGACATGCTTCGTGAGACAGGCAAGGGGGGAATTCAACCTGAGGAGTTAGGGTGGAGCGATAAGATGGTGTCAGGGCTGAGGAAGGGAATTTGCATCAAAGCTATGGTGCGGTTGTGGCCTTGATGGCAACAGGGACCGCCGTGCTGATTTTTCGGTGGATCATAAGAGACGGGGAAGTTAGGGTCCGTGAGACATGCTCCATGAGGCAGGCAAGGGGGAATTTGACCCAGGAAGTTAGGGTGGAGAGATAAGATGGTGTCAATTTTGAGGAAGGGCCTTGGCATCAAAGCTATGGTGCGGTTGCGGCCTTGACGGCAATGGGGACCGCCGTGCTGATTTTTTAGCAGGTCGTAAGAGACGGGGAAGTTTGGGTCAGGAGACATGCTCCGCGACATGGGCGAGGGCAAAATTTGACCCAAGGAGTTAGGGTGGGGAGATAAGATGGTGTCTGGGCTATGCATGGGCCTTGGCATCGAAGATATTGTGTGGTTGCAGCCTTGACAGCAACGGGGACCGTTGTGCTGATTTTTTGATGGATCATAAGAGACAGGAAAGTTTGGGTCCGAGAAACATGCTCTGTGAGGCAGCCAAGGGGGAAATTCAACCCGGGGAGTTCGGGTGGAGAGATAAGATGGTGTCAGGGCCAAGGAAGGGCCTTGGCATCGAAGCTATGGTGCGGTTGTGGCCTTGACGGCAATAGGGACCGCTGTGCTGATTTTTTGGTGGATCATAAGAGACGGGGAAGTTAGGGTCCATGAGACATACTCTACGATATATCTTGAAAGAGATCTTCTAAAGAGGTTTTGAAAAGTTGGTGTTCCCATCATTCCTCGTCTGTGCAGAGTTAAAATTGATATATCGTCTGTGCTCACGGTCACGAGCGGCCCAGATCCTTGCATGATTAGCCAAATGGTTTAAGCTGTGAAATCATGGTGATGTTGTTGAGGAGGTGGCTACCTCTATGCCTAAACAGGACGGCAATCCTGTGTTGCTTGAGACGGCAATCTCAAGGTTAATGATATTAATGATATATTCTTATATCTGTGATGATAAATGATTCATTAAATGCAACTTGAACCTTAATAAAGGGTTGGATGTTTCAACCAAGATGATTAGAGAATAGGTTGTAACTTGTTAAATCTTAATTGCTATATTTAAAATGCTACTACAGTTTACCTTTCAGCCTTACCTTTGTACAAGCCATGCATGTCATTTTTTGCACCTGTACTTGCTGAGTTTTGACATGGAACTCTCTCTTGCTATAGTTTGTAGTAAAGTGTTTCTCAAAGGAAGGATAAAGAAGTTGGGTATTAGAAGTGTTTGGCATATGGAGCCCCCAGTCAATAGTCCCTGAGAAGAATGAAGACTGAAGAGAAGTCTTAGCCAATGTTCTGTGTTCCTCTGATAAGTGTAAATATTAAATATATATATTTTTGCTATAATATACATTGTTTATGATATTTATCTGTATTCTGTTGTATGTGTGGACTTCCTGGGCACACATATGATGACCTCTGGTCTTCTTTGGAAACCAGGGTGTGAAAGAGTGGTATCAGAGCAATGTTGACTGTAAGACGTATGCCATGATAGCACTGGTTGATTTCTAAAGCTTATTTGGCTACAAAACTATTTTACCATTCCTTGGAGCTTTAATCTGACTACTTTCTTCATCCTTGTCTTGGATCCCCTCCTTGAATAGCTTCCCTTGAGCTATTAATTTCTTATCCCCTTGGATTTTAATTTTTGTTGGTTTACTTAAAGTTTTTCGACCTTGTCTTATTCAAAATTTACGATGGCCCTTTATCATCTACAATCTACCCTTTAGGATGATCGCCATTGTGGAAGAAGAACGTGTAGGATTGATGCTGTGATGTGCTTATGATGCTTGTTGTAATGTTGTGTGTCTTCTATGTTCTCTTAAGGAAGGCATAGAGGGTGTAGTTCAATCTTTGTTAAGTGGGGTAGTGTCTTCTATCCTACCTAGCATTCTGATCAATCCTGATTCTTATCGTCTTACACCATAGATTCTTAACATTGGTTTTCATGCTTCCTCCTTTAATACAACTCAATGGAGGATCAACTCTAGAAGGATGCACCATCAACAACCCTCAAGTAACAGTTGCTTTAGATGTCATCATCAGAGTGGCATAGCGGAAGCATGGTGGTCCTGTATCCCATAGGTCCCAGGATCGTTGTTACATGGACTAGTGATCTTTTCCACTCCCCACGTCATGGATGGAAGAAAGTTTGAAGATTGAAAACCATTTTTTTCTTCCAACCTTGTGAGTATCTTTCCATCTTGAGTAGTTGGCAGAAACAGAGCTATCCATCGAGGTAGCCTGAATCGTTGCCCCTTAGATATTCTTCTTTGCACCATTAAAGAAAACGCTATAGAGGCTTACTATAGCCCTACTGTTGGGAGGAATATCTTTTAAAAAGCTCTAGCTGATAAACTTCACCCCAATGAGTCTATTATCCCATCACATAAGCTTCTAAGAATTTCCACGGGAGTTACTCTTGTAAGCTATGGGATCATAAGGACTATTCCTTTGTGCATAAATGGTCTTGAGCATCATCTAGATTTTTACATCTATGACATCTCAGACACATTCCACTTGGTTCGTTTACCATCGAGGACACTCTTTCAGGAAAGACCAAAACAGGGTCCCCTGATTTTGAAATCGACAAGTTCTCCTATCGCTTTTCCACTTTTTGGCTAAAACAATATGATAGTAGAACCCAAACCCGAATCAACCTTGATCATCTATTTTGTCTCTACCCCAAGTCTCCTCGAATCTCAGGACGAGATTCATGTTAAGTGGGGTAGATTTATAACACCTCAACTTTTCTATTAAGTAACTTAAAGACCAAATCTCAAAAGAGATCTTCTAAAGAGGTTCTGACAAGTTGGTGTTCCCATCATTCCTCTCAGACTCAAGCAAGAATTCTATTAATTGGGGTAGCATTCACTACCAACTTCAATCAATCTTGAGCATCTCTGGCCATGGGACATAAAGGTCTAAACATCCATATTGGCTTTTCTTTTCATCATTTCACAATACTCGACTCTGTTCTACATCTCATCAACCTCTTATGTCCCGAGTCACAAGACTACAAGATCTAAGGATCAAACTGTATCTTGTAATCATCTTTTGCTAACCCTTACTTCTTATACTAACATCTCATAGTACTGGAAGTAAGGAAACCATGAAGGCCTGAAGTAATCAATCCTTATTCTCTTTGCAGTTCATAATCGATCATCGTATGACTCATACATCTTGAATCAAGGAGTTGAGAGTAGCATAACATCAATCTCAACCTTCGTATCATTTTCTGCCAGTATTCACATTGGACCATACATCTCAAAAAGACCTAGAGATCTATTTATAAGCTTTGTGTCAATGACTCTCAGCATCAACCTTTACCTCTCTTGTCAGTTATTCTTAATATCTATTCATCAATCTTTCACCGAGTCTCAATGACTACTCGCACTTGAAAGTCTTCAAGTTATTATTGAAAGTCAATATATGACTCCCTTGTTAGCCCTTTTGGTGCTCCTTGAATCTTTATCTCGTAAGTGCCAAAGCAACTTTATAACCTGCTTTGTCTTCTTTCTCTTAAGTCTCTTTGAATCTTGGGACGAGATTCATGTTAAGTGGGGTAGATTTATGACACCCCAAAATTTGTGTTTTGGGTTGTTATTAGAAAGCGCTAAATAAAATATGCTTTTCTATATTCTTTTTTAGAAAATACTTGAATGGGTTTTGGTTAGTATGATGCTTGTGTGTTGCTTGTGCTTTGTGTTTTAAGTGTGCTAGGTTATCAAAGAAATGATTAGACGTTGATCGATCCTTCCCAGGAATTTTCTAGACTTTTCCGGTGTATTTTCCTATTTATCCAAGAGCTTTTCCAATTTTTGGACGCTCTAAAATGTCCTTTTCATGTGCTCCAAATATTTTATTTGGATTCATCATGCCTCAATCTACCTTTGGGTATTTTTTCATAATTTTTGGAGTTAAGAAAATATTTTTCAGGGCTTTAAAATGATTTTAGCTTTTTCTAGAATTATTTTCGCACTAAAAATGCTTCCTTATAACTCCCAAAATTAATAAAAATATCTGTTTTTTTCTCGGCTCCAAACCCTAGGTATATATATGCTGACGTAGCCCTTAATGCACTAGTTCCAGATGAGAAAACCCCATCCCGAGCCGCCACTCGTAGCTCCCAGAATCGATCACCGAAGTTCATCTCGGCTAGGGTTCCGGCGAATGTTCGGCGAGCTTTTCTGGCCATCTCGTCCGTAACGGGCAAAAACCGTCACCACCAGAAGGTAGCCCTCTTCATCCTCTACACTGACACGCCTTTCATTTCACAAATCCATGTCCGTTTCATCAAGTCCCTAACCTATCTTTCTTTTCTTCCGGCGAGGTCATCCACGGACGCTTGCTGTTCGTTCCCGGCCACCACTGCCTCAGGCGCCGCCACTGCTGACTCGGCTGGCCAGCCACTGCTTGGCCGCGCACGCCCTGTGCTGTCATTTGCCACCGTCGGCCGCCGCCGGCCGACCAAGCCCGGCCGAGGCCTGCCTCCCCACGCGAGCAGGTGGCCACCGGGCGGCGGTTTTGGCTGCTCGGCCTTAGGTGCCGGCCTGGCCCTGCACCCCGCGCGGCTGCCTACGGCCACCGCTGGCCAGCTGGTCGGGGCCGTGGCCCTCCTTCCCATGCACAGTGGTAGCAGGCCGCCGTTGGCTGTGTTGTGCGGGTGCCGGCCGCCGGCCTCACCGGCCGCCGCTGGTCTCACCCGGCCGGCCAGCAGGCCCTCGGCCTAGCCCCCCGTTGGCTCCGGTGCTGGCACAGCAGCCCCATGGCTGCCATCTCCAACAGTCAAAGGTAGAAGATGATCTATTTACAATTTTGCCACCCAACAGTTATTTACAGTTATGGCATCGATCGTTTAATCCCCGCCGTTTCACCATTTTAACTCCGATTTGAGTGATTCCAGTTGCCTTAGTTTCATGTCATCACGATCTATGCAGGAGTAGTAAAATTTATCATGTCTCTAATTTATGAATTTATTTATTTAAATGCCTTTGATTAATAACTATTTAGTAGTCTTCTAATTAAAAGTAACCTAGGGTTACATTTTTCCGTTCTCATTGCTTTGCAAATGTGTCGACGTATGTTGCTTGTTATGAATAAGTTGGATCATGTTAGTGTTTGACTTAGTTTACTTTCACATCAGTCTTTAATGCTAATATGTTTTTTCAGCTTTAATGCCTTTTTGTTAATGGCATGCTTAGTTCAACCTTGAATCATAAATGCTTTATGTTTAATATCAACATTTCTTATCATTTATGTCATGCTTAAATTAATCTTTAAGCATATGATGTTTTCTTTAATGCACTCGCATGTTCTAAGCTTTATAAATTATGAATGTTTAATTGGCTTAGACAATATAATTGCTTATAAATAGAGTATTGCTAAGGTTTAACCCTGCTTTATATTTCAACATCATCCAACTGATTTGACTTTATGTCTTTCTTATATGTTTCACATCTTGCTTCAGTAAATGTATCAATCTTAAAGTTTGTCTCTGTGCTTGTTGCAAGTACCTCGATAACCGTGTTTTCTTTAACGATAGATCAGTCATTCGTCATTCTTGCGCTCTTGCGACCGTAGCACCGAGTTTGGCCATTTAGACCGTTCTGTTTTTAGTTTTCCCTTTTGATTGGTATATTGTTCTTAGTCTTTTTTTTGTGTGTTTGTTTGTGTTGTTTGGTTGCTGCAACTAGACGAAGAGCGGTTTGTTAACGCTGAAGACTAAGCTGAGGACCAACAAGTACAGCTAAAGCTGGAGGCCAGAAGAGCAGGTAGACTTTGGATTTAAGGCAAGTGCAGGCACCCTTTGATCATACTGCGCATATTCACTTTTAATTAATACATTGCATGTGTCTTAAATCGGCAAACCATAGGAATGACTAGCCACTTTATCCATATATCGCCTATGGGGGTTTTAGTTGATAGGTTATTAGGTTGCTAGTGCTCTACCTCACTTTTCACCAGCCTAATGAAGATAAAACTTGCTTCTGAAAAGATGTTGGAGCCATGGGCTATTGGCTTCGGCCGTTGGAGACATTGATGCTGTTCCGCATCATTGATTGGTGGCAAAAAATGGGGGAAACGGATGCTAGTGGGACTCGTGTTGACCAGGGTATCCGTATCTCCTCCCCCTTGTGGTCCTTTAGTGGAGCGGCAACCTGGGACTTCCGTACATCTCCAGGCTAATGGGCTCTAGCTTGGTCGATTAGTAGGACCATCATGGGCAGGATAGACAGCTTACCGACGGGTGGCCATAGCTGTGGTCGCTGGGGCTTGTTTACAAGTATTTAGTATGGGAGGGGCTAGAGATCCGTGATGGGGGTGGCTTCATGGGGAAGTCGCCCATACGCTTGGACTCAAGGCTGGTGAGTTGTCACTGCCTATGACCCTGTGAAAAGCCTTGTTGTGACCTCTGCCGGCCTCTCTCGGCAATGGGCTAAGAGGCTGATCACCTCGAGCACCAAGAGTAATCACAACCTGGAGTGAAAGTGTACACCTCTGCGTAGAGTTAAAATCGATATATCATCCATACTCACGGTCACGAGCGGTCCAGATCCTCGCATGATTAGCCAAATGGTTTAAGCTGTGAAATCATGGTGATGTTGTTGAGGAGGTGGCTGCCTCTGTATCTGAATGGGATATCAATCCTGTGTTGCTTGAGATAGCAATCTCAAGGTTAATGATATTAATGATATATGCTTATATCTGTGATGATAAATGATTCATTAAATGCCACTTAAACCTTAATAAAGGGTTGGATGTTTCAACCTAGATGATTAGAGAATAGGTTGCAACTTGTTAAATCTTAATTGCTATATTTAAAATGCTACCGCAGTTTACCTTTCAGCCTTACCTTTGTATAAGCCATGCATGTCATTATTTTCCACCTGTACTTGCTGAGTTTCGACATGGAACTCACTCTTGCTATAGTTTGTAGTAAAGTGTTTCTCAAAGGAAGGATAAAGAAGTTGGGTATTGGTGGCATACAGATCCCCTAGTCAACAGTCCTTGAGAAGAATGAAGACTGAAGAGAAGTCTTAGCCAATGTTCTGCGTTACTCTGATAAGTGTAAGTGTTAAATATATATGTTTTTACTATAATATACATTGTTTATGATATTTATCTGTATTCTGTTGTATGTGTGGACTTCCTGGGCACACATATGATGACCTCTGGTCTTCTTTGGAAACCAGGGTGTGACATGGGCAAGGGGGAATTTGACCCGGGGAGTTAGGGTGAAGAGATAAGATGGTGTCAAGGCCAAGTAAGGGCCTTGGCATTGAAGCTATGGTACGGTTACGGCCTTGACTGCAACGGGGACCGCCATGCTCATTGTGCGGCGGATCCTAAGAGACATGGAAGTTTGAGTTTGGGAGACATGCTCCGCGAGGTGGGCAAGGGGGAATTTGACCTAGGGAGTGTAATACCCGGTTTTAAGAACAAAACCAGATATACACCATATGTGAGTCCTAGGAGTCAATTCCCACATATAGCTACAAATAAAGGGTAGTATTAGTAAACAATGCAAGATATATAACGTACTTACTATAAGAAGGATATACCTTTATGTAGCAATCAGTGGAAAGACAACTCCGATCTTCATGTAAGGACTCCACTCCACAGGATCCAATTGACTGGTTGATCACAAGCCTAAAACTTCTCCTGAGGTGTGGGGGAAATAGCAAGAGTGAGTCCATGTTGAACTCAATAAGTATAGCAGGGGTTTATGAGGCTCAAGAAGCTAACACGGTTTAACTGCATTTAGCTTTTTAGTGTGTGTCAAGTTTTAGCAATTAACATCAAGGTAGTAGTAAACCCATTACCACATGATCAGATAAACATGATTAAGAATATAATGAAAAAAATCTTTAACATGTAGTACAATTTGAGTTGATGATCCATTTGTTCCATAAGAATCCCTTGGCTGCCGTAACCGTGGGTACGGATGATATATCAGTTTAACTCTGCGCGGAGGTGTACACTTTCACTATGGGTCATGATTTCTAAATGCATGGGTTTGCAAGGCCCAAAACACCGTAAACCATATAAAGCCACTCATAGGTTCGTCTAACACACTAGGGCAGTAGGGTCATCGAATATAGAAAACCCCTCTCCCAGAATGGCATATCCCAGTTATAACACATAATGAAGAGGCAGCCCTATACCCAACTCGCAGATCCTCTAACTTGCTAGAAAAGGTCCTATGAATAACTAAAGCCAGAGCCATATAGCCCCCATAGCTATACGTTATGTCCCGGATGATCACTTACAGTTCAGATCTTATTGAAAGCCATCTTTTCATTAGTTGTATAGTCATTAATCAAGTTACAAGATTATGGTTATAAAGCACTAGCATAAACTACCCATATACAATATCCCTAGTTATGAAGGTAAACAGGTGATCAAAGCTAGGTAATCTTAATAGGATAGCAAAGAGCCACATGCATATGATTTTAGTGTGTATAGTGAATAGGTAATAAGGATGGTCCCAACTATACTTGCCTTAAGACTTGCTTTACCCCCAAAGTAGTGTTCTTAGAGAAACATTATCTTTATCTTCCATTCTACAGCTTTTGATCTTTAACTTCTAGGTCCTCAACTTCTTATAGATCACCAACGTAAAGCTCACTGATGGGACATAATCATAGAACACCACACAAGCAATTTTCGCAATCATACATAAGGTAAACAAAGAAACTATATAAGAACAATACACCAACCACAGTAAAACAGATTGAAAAGCTCTTAAAACCAATCTACGCATTACTGCGGTTTCACAGACGCAAAGATCACTGAAAACAGAGCTATAACGAGAAAGTTATGAATTTTACAAGATTCCCTATTATAAAATAATAGATTAAAATAAAGTTCGGTTTTTAAGAGTTGAATATAAATCTAAAAGTGATACTAACAGATAGGTTTTGCAAATACGAATCTAAAACAACTTGAACGGATCAAATCAGAGTTAAAACGGAGATTTTATAGCTATTATCAATGTATTTTCAGATTTGTTTTTCTAAAGAAAAACGGCCACAAAACCCATGAGGACGTTATGATGATGTCATCAAAGCTATTTGTGATGTCAGCAAAAGCTAGCAAGGCTTGCATGGCGCACGGTGGAGGCCATTATCGGCTACGAACTTCTCGCCGACGGGTACTGGCTTACAAACCATGGTTGAGCAAAGCGGAGCAGCACTGGAAGAAAAAGGAAGAGACGGCTATTTCACCTCGGTGCTACGTGTGCTGACTTGAGAAGAGGCTCGGCGGCAGCTGACGTCGGCGTCCCTCGATCTCATTGGTGGGTGACGAACGACGAGGCAGCAGACGACCCCCGCTGGATTCAAAGCATAGCACGCACGGAATAGAGTCAATCTCTGGCTACAAGACACAGCAAGGATGGATGGTGTGGCTCTATACCACAGGAAGTCGACCGTGGGCTAGAATGGCAGGATCTTGATGTAGGAGAGGCAGCGGACGATAACGGCAACTTCAAGGTCCAGGCAACGAACTTGGCGAAACTTGAGAATGGCAGCGGACGAAGTTCGACAGGATGGGCAACAACTACAGCTTGAGGAGACGACGAATCCACGAGCACCACTGGCCGGGGAAGATGTATACGTACATCGTGGCCACCGAGCACGGCGGCTAGCTTTGGGTCTTCCTAGATATGAAGCATAGGAAAAGGATCTCCACGACGGCGATGGCTTCCACACGGAGAAACTCGACGGCGAGCTTACGGCAGCGACGAAGCCGTGAGACAAAAGGCTCGAGCTCGGCGGCGGCGCTAGGGCGTCGGCGAGTTGCGCGTACGCGTAGGAACCGAAGGGCAGCACCACGGGCTTGGATGCGTGTATGTAAAACTGGGCCGTCCCACCCCTGTTGGCCAGGGTCGGTTTATATAGGGGCAGGAGGCACGACGTTTGCCCCTCGGCCAAGCAAAATACGTCAAAGGTTGTATCCAGAACTCTTAGCCAAAAGTCCTTGATGCTTACGTATCCACCTTCATGCGTATCGCTCATGAATTTACTTCAAAAAGATACATATACATATCTTCTCTAGGACACAAAATATATATATATATTATTTCTATAATTACCAACCGCCAAAATCCTGGGCCTTTAAGAATTTCCTTGTCCCGCAAGACGTCTCGCCAGCGCCTGACCATACGTGCGTATTAGTGGCCACCTTTGCATGAGCTTTGAAGGAAGATGCGATGGAACACAGATTTGTACTTATAGACAAGGATGGATGAGTCCTTGTTGTGCACGACTTTCAGATGCAGATAGAGCAAGGGGCAGGCCCGGTGCTTTGGCTGGGCCGCTGGCACGACACTGGAAACAGGCAAAGCTAAGCCTTTCGGCTGGAAACAGAGATCGATGGAGAGGTTCTTCTCTCTTTTATTTTTAGAAAACAATTATACAAATCCATTTTTAAATTCAGTTTGCATTTTGAATGAAATTCAGACAATACAAAACAAAATGCAATAGCATGGATGTACAATCAAGTTGCTACAACCCAGGAAAAATTTTAGTTTAATGAAAATATTACTTTCTCTATATTCTCATGAGCACAAAAATACATAAATAAATCATTTTTACTATATTTATTAAAAATGCAAATTTTGGTGTGTTAAGATAAGATGGTGTCAGGGCTGAGGAAGGACCTTGACATTGAAGCTATAGTGCGGTTGCTGACGGCAATGGTGACCGCCGTGCCGATTTTTCAGCGGATCATAAAAGACGGGGAACTTAGGGTCCGTGAGACAAGCACCGCGAGGCGGGCAAGGGGGAATTTGACCCAGAGAGTTGGGGTGGAGAGATAAGATGATGTCAAGGCCGAGTAAGGGCCTTGGCATTGAAGCTATGGTACGGTTGCGGCCTTGACGGTAACGGGGACCGCCGTGCTGATTTTTTAGTGGATCGTAAGAGACGGGGAAGTCTGGGTCCAGGAGACATGCTCCGGGAGGCGGGCAAGGGGGGAATCCGACCCGAGGAATTAGTGTGGAGAGATAAGATGGTGTCAGGGCCAAGTAAGGGCCTTGGCATCGAAGCTATGGTGCAGTTACGGCCTTGATGGCAACGGGGACCGCCGTGCTGATTTTTGGTGGATCCAAAGAGACAAGGAAGTTTGGGTCCGGGAGATGGCGGGCATGGGGGCAATTTGACCCAGGGAGTTACGGTGGAGATATAATATAGTGTTAGTGCTAAGAAAGTTCTTGGTATCAAAGTTATGGTGCGGTTACGGCCTTTACAGCAACGGAGACCACCGTGCTGATTTTTCGGTGGATCATAAGAGACGGGGAAGTTTGTTTCCGGGAGATATGCTCTGCCAGGCGGGCAAGGGGGAATTTGACCCAGGGAGTTAGGGTGTAGAGATAAGATGGTGTCAGGGCCAAGGAAGGTCTTTGGCATTGAAGCTATGGTGCGGTTGTGGCCTTGGCGGCAATGGGGACCACCGTGCTGATTATTCAGCGGATCATAAGAGACGGGGAAGTTTGGGTCCGGGAGACATGCTTCGCGAGGCGGACAAGGGGGAATTTGACCCAGGGAGTTAGGGTGGAGAGATAAGAAGGTGCCCAGGCCAAGGAAGGGCCTTGGCATCGAGGTTATGGTGCGGTTGAGGCCTTGATGGCAACGGGGATTGCCGTGCTGATTATTTGATGGATCGTAAGAGACGGGGATGTTAGGGTCCGAGAGACATGCTCCGCGAGGCGTGCAAGGGGGATTTGACTCATAGAGTTAGGGTGGAGAGATAAGATGGTGTCAGGGCCAAGGATGGGCCTTGGCATCAAGGCTATGGTGCGATTGTGGCCTTGACGGCAACGTTGACCGCCCTAATGATTTTTCGACGGATCATAAGAGACGGGGAAATCTAGGTTCGAGATCATAAGAGTTCGAAATAAGTTATTACAAATCAAGTTCAAGTTCGAAATAAAGCAGAAGCGATTAAATTCAAGTACCACACACACACTTAGTTCAAATACAGTGCCAGGTTCTTGATCGACATCCCACAAAAGAATTAAGTAGATAAGAGTGACCATGCCCAAGGTCTAGTCATCTCCCAAGGCGGGATAGAAGCAGTTCTGACAATAGCCATAAAACATCTCACTATCTGCAAAAACATGGGAAATAAAACCCTGAGTATGAGAATGTACTTCGCTAGACTTACCCGTCATAAACTAAAAACAAAATTGACTCCAAGGAGTATGCAAGGCTGTATAAGTAGGATAGCTGACTCATTTAATTGCAAAAAAGCTTGCATTAAGGAAACAATTATTAAGAACCTTCTAGCAATGTATTTTAATCTGATTAACCTTATCATGCTACATTAGCACCTGTACTAAACAAGCATGGTAATAATTATTCAACAAGAATAGTAACCAATTTTGGTTAAGTATCTTTCAACCTCAACAGCTCAACCATCTCATCTCTTGTTCAGGTCCTTACTATGATGCCGCTGCTCAAGTCAAGTGTTCACTGTCCATGAACGATGGCGATTATAATTGATTACTAACCAGCTGGCGGGTATTCCTCACACAAACCACACTCACCAGCCACGGTGAGCTACAGATCACCGACATTCAATTCGGGAAAAGCGCGGGATTAAAAGGTACCATCGTATCCAGGAACCGCCCGGCTGCCTTATTCAGGGTGACCCTGACCTCGGACTTACTCTCCGCGTAACCTGTGGTTCCCCATCTTCACCAATACGATGCGTACAGCAGGTCGACTCCCGGCCCAAATCAAAATTAGGCTTCGCGGTCGGAACGACTTATCCTTCCAGCGAAATGTGAGGCATAAATTCAATATGACTTGAGGATGTACAACAGACGGGGTCCTAGTTTGACACAGACGGGATAACCTCACCCAACCTCCAGTTCAGTCTCAACACCAATCTCGCCCGGTCTCGATTTATTATCTCCACATGGTTATCCAAGATAACAATGTATTTAACCATTCCGAGTCACCACCTATAACTCGCGGATGACAGAAAATCACCCGACTTCTACCGATCTAGTTAAAGCAGGGCTAAGCAAATATTCGTACCTAAACCTAACAGGGTTGAAGTATAACAGTGGCAAGGAATATAAGTAATG
>CM041639.1:1134738-1171287 GCA_023333625.1 Bothriochloa decipiens | reverse complement strand
TGATGGTGAATGAATGCTCAGCTAAGATAAAGGATATGATTTTGAAATATATAAGATAAGCACATGTCATCTGCATTCTCTTCTACCGATAAATCTTAAATAAGCCTTGCATTACAATTTACTTACACACTATAAGGAATTATAAACAACCATTGTTTTGCATACTACCCTCTACTAAACTAAAACCAATAACAGATCACACATATCACAAATAGCATAAAAAGTATTTTTACACACATGAAATAACAACTTTAAAGCATTATTTATTATTAAAAGAAACCAGGGTATAACTACAACATGACTTTAGACTACTTAGAAAATTCTGTAAAAATTACAGAAGCTCAAGTATACCCAACAAAGACTACCATAAAAATTTCAAGTCAAAACAGTAAGTAATTTATCCTACACAAAAATGACAAGGCAGCACAATTCACCGGGCATAAAATACTTTGTACCTAAAAATATGCCAAACAATAGATCTCAGAATATCAATAGCTCTAGCTTAGCATAAAAACATTCTCTAAAAAGTTTCATGCACAAATTCCTTATATATAATTTATTATGAATTATTTATCACCTAATGGAAATAGGCACCATAACTAGACAGAGTAAACTTTCCACAGGACATAGCCTCACAATATTTTTTACAGATAGAGCATGACATAAGAAGCCTAACAAACTTGGTCTCATATTTTTCTGAGCAACAGATAATTACTTATGTATTTTCTAAGATAAAAACAATTAATAGAGACAAATAAATCTATACAGAAAAGTATCACAAAATCTACATTTCATATTTTTCATGCATAGCAATCCCCAAAAAAAATACTGCAAGTTGAACTAACTCATTTGGACTAAAAATGAGGAAGTTATGATTTTTCAAAGCTTTTACAAAAATTTGGAATTCATTTTCTTTAAAACCGATAAAGAAAATAGTTTTGCACCGGGAACCCTAGATCTTTCGGAAAACAACCGAGCCCTAAAAAGAAACTCGTTGTGTCTGGCTACTTTGCATTTAAGTCCGACAAAGAACGCAAATGATGCCCGCGGTCCACGCGGCGGGGAATGGTCGTCGGCGTCGGGATTCCTCGCCGACGGTGAGGTCTCCGGCCAAGCTACGGCTACCGAAAGGCTCAGCTCGTCAGCGCGAACGCATTGGTGTACAAGATGCAAGCTATGAGCGAGGTTTCGATTGGCGGCCACGCGCGACGGCGGACGGCGGCGACGGTCGGCGGTGCGCCGGCCATCTCGAGCCACGGCGGGGCGCGGGACCCAGCCTACTAGCTCCAGCAGACCAAGGCGACTCGGATTAGCTAGTGAAAGAGACAACATGCTGGCCAAAATGACGACGGCGCTGCACGTCGGCGAGCGGCGGCGCAACCCGCGACGGTGGACGACCAAAATCCGACAGACTCGAACCCTAATCGGTCCCATTAGCTACACCAACCTACGCTACTCGAGTAGGCAGTCATGATGCGCAAGCTAATTAAGGGAGAGAGAGATTGCTGGCCACGGCGGACCGCGCGGCGGTCGGGCGGCCATGACCGGCGAAAGGGGAACGGGTGGATTCGACCTCTACCTTGGGGCTCGAGGGCAGGATTCGTGCGCAGGATGTGGCTTGCGTCGAGGCGGAGCTGCTGGCAAGCTCTGGGCAAAATGTGTCAAGGCTGTGAGGTGCGGTGGCAGTGCGAGCTCGCTGCGGCAGCAATGGCGGGCTTCACGTCACGCTCGGGCTCTGGTGAGGGGAAGGAGGGGGAGAGAGCGTCTGGCGATGGAGAAGAGAGTGAGGGAGAGAATGACGCGGTCGGGACAACTTGAAGTGGCCGCTCGGGCTCGGACAGGCGGAGCGTGGCATCGGGCATCGGCGAGCGCGTGGCGAGCATGCGGGGTCGGCCGAGGGCGTGTGGGCGAGCGGTGGGGCCAGGCGAGCGCGGGCGTCGCAGGCATGTGCGACGCGTGCGTGCGCGGGGCGGACAGCGGCAGCGGCCCGGCGTACTGACGCCATGCGGCCGGCGTCGGCGCGGACAGTGTCGCGAGGAAGAAGAAGAGAGGAGGAAGAAGAGACTGGCCGGTGGGTCCCACTGCGCTAAGATTCGTGCAGAACTTGATTAACCCCATATTTTCCAAAATAATCCGAATTTCGAAAAACTTTTAAAAGATGAAATGTTTCTCTTGATGAGTAGAACATTTCACTTTTAAACATTAAAGCCTAATTCTACCGAGAATTTGAATTTCAAAAATAGGGATTTAAAATCCATTTAAAATTAAAAGAAAATCATTTTTTATAAACTGTTTTTTGATATTTTTGACCCACTTCCAAGCCTTTTCATGAAATGACCCCAAAATAAGTTTTGCTCCAAATAATTTTCTCTACAAACTTCATTTAACACTCAACCCCAAACAATCAACCTGTCACATAGCTTTATTTCAAATCAAGTAAGCACATATTTCAAATTTATCATTTCATGTAAATAAATGACTATCCAAATGGGATGATCATGCTCATGATATGCAAGATAATGCATGCTTAACACCAGGGTGTTACAGCGGTGACCAAAACACACGGCGGAGTCCACACGGGCAGCAACTCCCTCGGTGCACGGCAACGACACTGAAGGAGGATCCACGGCCTCCATCTCCTTGTCTAATCGATGCGGCATGTCATGGCGGAGCTTCCCGTCTTATTCTTTCTCCCTTCGGTGATCGGAGATAGCGGTATGACGACGGCGAACGGTGGCGCTCCTGAGCGGTGGTGCACAGGCTCAGCGACTGGCAAGGCAGCTCAGGAACGGTGCTCCGGTGAGGCAACGCGGAGCTAGGGTGCGCACGGAGTCTGTATCATCAAGGCGAGCGTGGATCTGGTGTCAAAGGGGGTCGAGGCTCAACTGAGAGGCGGCTGAGTGGCTTCGCCGCGGCAGCGCTCGGCGCGCGGCAACTGGCATGGCGAAGATTCAGAAAAGCAGCGATGGCGATGGTGCTCACCAATAGATTGCAGAGGATGAAGGCGCAGTACAACGGGGTTCTTGTGGCTCTGACTTGCGGTACGGCTTCCTCTTGCTCCAGGCGCAGTAGCATGGCGGTGCTCCTCTTCTTCCCCAACTCCGGTGGCAGCTCCTTCTTCTTCACTGACCCCCTCTTCGCCCTTCCTTCTCCTCTCCTCCAATTGAGGATGGTAAGATGCAATTGGGTGGCCACTGAGGTGTTGGCGGGTTCTAGGGAACCCTAGAGGGCCGAGGCTTGTTCTTATAGGGCAGTGGTGGAGGTAGGTGGTCGGCGGATGGCCGATCAAGCGAGGGCTCGATCAGGCAGCTGAGAGGGGGCTAGATCATCGGTGGGGTGCTTGGTCGGGTCCATGGAGCAGCGAGAGGGGGCTGGGTAGCGCTGGGCGAGCCTAAGCTTTACCACGGCAACGCTCCACCACGGCGGCAGCGCATATGCGTGCGCGCGCACAAAGAATCTCGCTCGCGGCCATGGGTTTCTTATGCAGAGGATGTCAAGCCAGGTGGCGGACGGACGCGCGTTGATGCAGATCGAGCGGTTGGGGAAGATTGCTTTAGGGCGACGTGAGGGAACAGCGCTGACGCAAGCGCGCGCAGCGTGCGGAGGGGAAAAGTAATCCGGTCCGGTGACTTCATCCGGTGTGATGACAGGTGGGTCCCACTGCAGGGCCCACTCATCAGCGGCTCAGGGCGACGGTGTGGCGCGCGGGCGGTCGCGGGTTCATGCGGGGCCTATTGGGCTGGTTGCTTGCTCGGGCTGAAAGGCTTCTTCTTTTTCCTTTCCTTTTTCATTTTCAAATACTTTTATACATATACATATACATATTTGTGATGTGCTAAATATGAGCAACAAAATAGTGAGCATACATGGCCCAATAATGTTAGGGTATTATTCCCTTAATATTTATTTATTAAAATAAATATTATATTATCATTTTTATTATTCAACACATAAACCAAATAAAATCTAAATCACCCCTTTAATATAACATGGTGAATGAACTATTGAAGCATTGAAACAAAGCTATTGCAACATTGACATATAACATGTGAAACATAGAGCATTGACATGGGATCTTAATTGATTTGATGCTTATGCATGACATGCTAGGGTTAATGCAAAGGTAAGAGGTAGATGATGACATGTTGCATTGTCAAAGAAAATTTGTAACTCGGATTTTCGGGTTATTACAGTCCTCCCTCCTCATTGGAATCTCGTCCTCGAGATCTAAGAGGTGACATACCCTTCAAAGAGGTAAGGATACTATAGCAGAAGTTGATTCTCATCTTCCCACGTTGCTTCACGTTCAATGTGATTGCTCCATTGAACCGTGCAAATAGGAATAGACTTGCTTCGGGTATCTTTGGTGTCGTAACCCAGAATCTTGATGGGGTGCTCTTTGTATTCCAGGTTATCTTGGATGTCAAGAACATTAGTGGTAACTGCTTCTTCTTTTGGTACCCTTAAGCACTTGCGTAACTATGAAACATGGAATACAGGATGTACTCCTGCCAACTGTGGGGGTAGTTCAAGCTTGTATGCCAGCTTTCCAACTCTCTGTCGGATACGATATGGTCCAACATATCATGGTGCTAGCTTCCCTTTTACGTGGAATCTGACAGTACCACGTAGCGGAGATACCTTGAGATAGACATGGTCCCTAACTTTGAATTCAAGGTCTCGACGCCTTTTATCAGCGTAGCTCTTCTGTCAGCTTTGGGCGATCCTCAAGTTCTCTCTAACTTGAACAACTCCTTCTTCGGCTTCCTTAATCTTGGTGGGGCCAAAGACTGCTCTCTCACCGCGGTGATCCCACATCAACGGGGTTCTGCATGGCTTGCCATAAAGAGCCTGGAAGGGTGACATCTTGATGCTTGCCTGGTAGCTGTTGTTGTAAGAGAACTCAGCAAATGGCAAACATTTCTCCCAATCTGTTCCATATTTGAGAACACTGGCACGAAGCATATCCTCCACAATCTGATTCAACCTCTCTGTCTGACCATCTGTCTAAGGGTGGTAAGCAATGCTGTAATCAAGGTCAGTCCCAATGGACTCGTGAAGAGCTTGCCAGAATTGGGACATGAATTGGGGTCCATGATCTGATACAATACTCTTAGGAGCTCCATGAAGCCTCAAAATTTCCTTGATGTACAAGTCTGCTAACTGTTCAGCATGTATCAAAGTCTTGACGGGTATAAAGTGTGCTACCTTCATCAGATGGTCCACTATTACCCATATGGAGTCATGACCTTGCGGGGATCGAGGCAATCCCATGATAAAGTCCATGGATATACTCTCCCATTTCCATTCAGGAAGATCAAGTGGTTTGAGTAATCCAGCGGGCCTTTTGTGTTTGGCCTTGACTCTGTTATAGATGTCACATTCAGCCACATGTCTTGCAATGTCTGACTTCATGCCTTTCCACCAGAAATGCTTCTTCACATCTTGATACATTTTTGCACCACCTAGATGAATGCAATACTTAGAGTCATGTGCTTCTGATAGAATTCCCTTACGCAAAGCAGGATCACTGGGTACACAGATTCTGTCCTTGAACCAGATGGTCCCATGCTCATCTTCTCTAAATTCGGGGTTGTACCCTAGCTTCATCAACCCTCAAATGTACTCCATTTCCTCACAACTTCTCTGAGCTTCATGAATTCGCTTGGTGAGATTATACTCGATGCGAAGTTCATGCAACAAACCATAGGGTACTATCTTGAGCTGGAGATCTTTAATCTCCTTCTGCAACTCAGGCAACAGGGTTGAGGTGAACAGAGCATGACAATAGGTCTTGCGACTAAGAGCATCTATGACTACATTCTCTTTTCCTAGATGATAGTGAATCTCCGTATCGTAGTCCTTGATTAGCTCCAGCCATCTGCGTTGTCTCATATTCAGATCTTCCTGAGTGAAGGAGTACTTCAAGCTCTTATGATCGGTGTATATGTCACACTTGTTGCCAATGAGATAATGCCTCCAGATCTTCAGTGCATGCACTACAGCTACTAACTCAAGATCATGAGTGGGGTATCGTTGCTCGTGCTCCTTCAGCTGTCGAGAAGCATATGCAATAACTTTCCCATTTTGCATCAACACACAACCTAGTCCTTGGTGAGAGGCATCACAATAGACGACAAAGTCACTCGTGATATTAGGTAAGGCTAGGAAGGCGTGGTAGTGAGCTTCTCTTTTAGAGTTTGAAAATTGTGCTCACATTCAGGTGTCCATTCAAACTCATTGGTCTTCTTTAAGAGATTTGTCAAAGGACGAGCTATCTTCAAGAAGTTCTCAATGAATCAGCGATAATATCCCACCAGTCCCAAGAAACTCCTGATCTCGAACACATTGCGAGGCTGTTCCCATTCTTTCACGGCCTCTATCTTTGTAGGATCTACAGCAACTCTATCTACTGAGAGTACATGACCAAGGAAAGCAACTTCTTCAAGCCAGAACTCACATTTGCTAAACTTGACATAGAGCTGGTGTTGAGAAAACTTCTCGAGCACAATCCTCAGGTGTGCTTCATGTTCTTCGACAGTGGATGAATAAACCAGAATGTCGTCAATGAAGACTACAACAAACCAATCTAGATCATCCATAAACACCTTGTTCATCATGTTCATGAAGTAGGCAGGGGCATTCGTGAGACCAAAGGATACAACGGTGAACTCAAACTGCCCATAGCGAGTGACAAAAGCTATCTTAGGAATGTCCTCCTCGTGAATCTTCATTTGATGATAGCCAGATCTGAGATCAATCTTTGAGAAGTAATTAGCACCATGAAGTTGATCAAGTAAGTCATCAATCCTTGGTAGAGGTTACTTGTTCTTGATGGTAACAGTGTTAAGATTGTGGTAGTCAACACACATCCTCATCAAACCATCTTTCTTTTTCACAAACAGAACAGGTGATCCCCAGGGTGAAGCACTAGGCCTAATAAAGCCCTTATCGGAAAGCTCTTTCAACTGCTTCTTGAGCTCTTCTAGTTCATCCACTGACATGCGGTATGGTCGCTTAGAAATGGGACCAGTTCCCGGCACAAGGTCAATTATGAACTCAACATCACGATCAGGTGACATGCCTGGCAACTCTTCTGGAAACACATTCTCATATTCCCTGACAACAGGAACATTAGTGAGAGTTTTCTCCTTTTCCTGAGATTCATCCTGAATCTTGAGCGCATTCAGGGCACAAAGAACAGATATAGACTTATCCTTGTATGGTGCACATATAACTGCTTGGCCAGAAGGGTGAGTTATCTGAACATATATGGGTGAACAAGAGATCAAACCTTTGTGCTTGGTAAGCCAATCCATGCCTAGGATAACATCCAACCCATTTGATGGTAGCAGGGTAAGGTTAGCTTGAAAGGTTAGACCCTCGATAGAAAGCTTCACTCCCATACACATATGGGTGCTTCTCATCTCACCAAGGGGAGAATTGGTAACTATAGGCTCCAAACGTGGAGTGATAGGTATCTTATTATCTCGTGCAAACTTGGATGAGATGTATGAACTTGTAGCTCTAGAATCAAATAGAACGGATGCTTTAATGCCATTAACAAGAAACATACCACACACAACATCTGGGGCAGCTTGAGCTTCTTCTGTGTTCATGTGTGTGAGGCGACTGCGGCTTGCAGTTCCACGGTACTGAGACTTGGGTGCAGCAGGTGTGGGTGTCTTCTCAGGACAGTCAAACACCTTGTGTCCAGGTTTGCCACAACCAAAGCAAGTGATTGGCACACTGCCTGTGGGGGTTGGCGTAGCGGCCTTCCAGTTGCCTGAGTTTGGCGCAACACGAGCAGTTGTAGAGTGATCGGACCTGTGATACAGCTATGAAGAGTGCTCACGAGGGTAGCAATCCTTCCTAGAGCGGTCACAAGAGCGATGATCACGAGAGTGACGGTCGCGGGAGCGATGGTCACGAGAAGAGCGAGAGTGGTCAGCAGGGTAGGCACCACCACTCTTACTCGAGCCATGGGTAGGGTCCTTGCTAAAATGAGGACGGTTAGAAGACATGTCCTGATGGAACCTCTTGCACTCATGGTCATGGTAGAAGCCCTCTGACATTTTCTTCTCCCTTCTGGACATTTCTCCTACCTCCTTCTGGTCTTTCTCGATCTGTATGCAGCGATCGATCATGTCACGAAGGGTGTGACTCTTAGTGCCTCCCAGGGCCACCTTGATCTTAGGGTTCAGACCCTTCCTGTACTGAGTGATCTTTTCCTTCTTAGATGCTACAACATGCAGAGGTGCATAGCGTAGTAAACTAGTGAAGGTGTTGGTGTACTCATAGATATCACATCCCTTCTAAGTGAGGTTGCAGAATTCCTTTTCCTTCTGCTCCATGACTCCCTCAAGAACTTGGTACTCAATGAACTCATCGGCGAACTCATCCCAGGTGATGTGATCGGGGTCCTCATGAGCTTGGTGGTAGCTGTCCCACCAGGAGTGTGCAGCTCCAGTGAGATGGTGAGCGGCGATCCTGACTCATTCCTCAGGGGTACAACTGGTAAGCTCCAGCTTCTTCTCAATTTCACGAAGCCAATCATCTGCTTCCAGCGGTTCCTTGTAGGTGCCATCAAAAGTGGGTGGCCTGAGCTTCAGAAAACCCTCAAGTTTCCTCTGGAAGTCATTCAGGTTGCCTCCCTAGTGGTGATTGGCCCCATTGACCAAAGCGACAAGCAGCTGTGTCTGTTGCACCATCACTTCTGCCAAATTCGGTGGCGGTGGTGGTGGCGGTACTGGCTGCAGTGGAGGGTTTGACTGAGGCTGAGGTCCATTGCCATTGGCATCACCTACTCCAGCAGCACCTCCAGCTGGTGGGGTCTGCTCACATTCTTGCCCACCCTGGTTGAGGTCGACGGTGGAACATGACCACCTCTGTGTCCATAGCGTCTTCCACACCCAAGCTTGGGTTTGGGTGGAGGCGGACGGTTGCCTAAACGAGCGGAATGACATGCAGACATTTGCAACATGGTCGACAACGGTTTAGTACTTTATTAATTCAATATAGTTAAATGATTTCAATAATTTAAGGAAAAACATTTAATCTATCCAACACTCATACAAAGAAGCAATAAGAGCCATAAAATGCAATAAGATTAAACATTCATTACATGGTTTGCATTACATGGCATCATCTCTGGCAGCTACGCTAGATGAAGTGTGAGACTTGTACTATGGGATGATAACTCATGGAGGGTACATCAGGGTTGATACATCAGAACTCATGGATAACATCTAGCTCAACTCTAGCTCATGACGTGGCCACACAGGGTCCACACTACTCTGACTCATACATCAGTGTGTTGTACACTGCTGGGTGGAAGTGGCTACCAAGAACCATCAGCTCCTCCTGTGACATGTGAAGGCGCTTTACGTAAGCCTGGGCTTCTTCAAACTTGTTGGTAAGCGGTAGGTTGGTGGGAGCTGGACAGTGGTCGTGCCTCAAGAGAGACTGGCCCATCTGGAAAGTTTACTTGAAGGGGTCCTTGCATCTGGCTGACAAAGGAAGTCGGTCCCACAACTCAACATACTCAAGCTGTCTTGAGCCTCCAGTATCTGTCCACCAAGGTCTCGTTCTGAATCATCAGGGCAATCAGATGGCCTTGGTTGCACTATGCTTTTGATTCTGCTTTCTTCAGGGCTTTGATGAGCATTGACTTCTCGCACTGCATGGTGAAGTTGCTCTTGCCATCTTCCCATCTTCTCTTCTGCAGTTCTCTGATCTCCTTGTCCTTGTCAATCTTCTCTCCTTCCAACTGGAGAACTCTTGCATCGAGGTAGTAGTTCCGAAGCCCAATGTTCTCAACCTTGTCTCACAGGTCAGCGACCTCGGCTTTGTGAGCCCTTGCCTGTCGTGAGAGCTTGTCCTTCAACTAGGTGATGGTAGCCTTGAGTCCTTCTTTCTCCTCAGCTTCCTTCTTGCAGAACTCCTGGTACTCCATCAAGGTGTTGCGGTCGAGACGTCTCTTCTTCTCCAAGTGCTCTATGTAGCGGTTCTGCTCAAAGAGGTGAGCGATGGAGGCACGGCTGCAAAGACTGGTCTCAGCTAGGATGACCGGCCTGACCTGGTCGTCCTGCTGCTCTGGTGTGAGGAGAGAGTTCAGGGCCTAAGGAAGAAGAAGAAACTCTGTGTTGCAAAGGTGCTCATAAGAGGTTTTCATCACTTCTCACAGAGCCTTGAGTGACACAGACTGGATTCCTTCCTCGATTGAGTCCTCAACTGTCATCTCTAGGAGAGCTGGTACTGTAGGCAGAGTCTAACTTGTAGGGATCTCCAGGTGAGTGACCACGTAACCCTTGATTCCTCCTTCAGGGTTAGGTGCTGCAGTGTAGGTATACATGATCTCCTTAACAGGCACTCCGAGTACTCCCAGAACATGGCGAAGGGTGTACAAAAAGCCTAGAAACTCCTGTCCCTCGTAGGTGAACTCAGCCTTCGGCATGCTGCTCAACGGTCCAAGCGGGGGTCCAAAGCTTGTCATCTGCATGTTTAAAGGGAAAAGGGTTAGTAAGTCAGTAATAATAGAGAAGCCTTGCATAAGAAGAAATGCAGGGTCGGTATATAACCAAAAGAAGAGCTGGTTTGTCCTGTACTAACGTCCATTTCTAGGGTTTCGTCCTAGGGTCAAGTATGGCTCTGATACCAACTAAAACGACCTTGATTTCTGTGAAGGGAAATTCACATAATCGAAGTGTAATATGACCATTTAAATCACATTACCCAATAACAGTTGAATACCATAATCCATACATCGAACAAAAGAGTGCAATAGAGAGGTTTACAATAACTTATTACATCGCCACTTGGCAGAATCAGAGTTCATGCAGCATAACAATAAAAGCTTGAGGTGTGGAAGCTATCATCTCCATCCAACTTGAGCACAGGCACGAAACCCTCAATCGCTATACTCCCTAGAAGAGTACTCACTCCTTGAACCTGAAACCAAATTTTCAGTACGATTTGTACTGGCCACACTCTCATCCTATGCATTGCTTTGTGGTAACTGGATGCAATTCTTGGATATAGCAAAAGGAACCTATGAGGCTGGGGTTTTCCTATGCATTTAACCAGGTATATAAATAACAATATAGTAATAATCAAGTTTTAAACACATTCCCATCCCACAACTCCATCATCATCCATACCAGTAGCACCATCCCAACTCCTCCAATACTATCTCAGACTCAAGTCGACAAGCCAACTCCCTCTCGGCTTGCCTCAGTGGCCCGCAGCCCTCAAGCTGGCTCACAACCAAAAAACATTCTCAGGGGGAAGGTAGAACACTCCACTCACTAGTCTGGTGCATGCGAAACTCAGGAAAGGTCCATAGCCGATGAGTCGGCATATGTATCGATCGATCAACCATACACTCTACAGAGGTTTCACTAATCCACTAGATAACCATCATTAGTGTTGATCACCACCTAGGCAGATTCCGATGCCTACTGCCATAGAACGATGCCATTCTACCATTCAGCTCTGGATCACTAAAACTGTGAAGAGCCCATGTGTTTGCTCTCGAAGAGAATGCCATGGCATGTACCCGCTCCCGAAGGGGGTGCCATGATCGTCTTAGAAGGGTGTTAGCTTTGTCCCATGCATATACCTCCCTATCACTGCTCACCTAGCAGTAATGGCGTCGATCTATCCAGCGGTTTGGCCATCTCCCCCCATGGAGAGCAAGTGAAAAGCAAGAGATTCCTAAGGTCCAAATACCAGCGCAGTAGTTCCTAAGTTTGACCAAACCGGGATATCTTCATCAGGGTTTTTCTTTAACGTGCTACCATGGCACCTTCGTCCCGGGTTCCTCCTCTCAGAGGGTCACACCCAAAGACCACCATCACATCTTAGTTAGCCCACCACAGGCTCCTCTCATGGGAATATCCAGATCCATTCCCCAGCAAGACTTGCTCCAAAAGCTCATCGTAGATCCCGGCTCGATCGACTCAACCCTCACCCTACTCCCTGCCGCAAACTCCACCACAAACCTAGATATAGCATCATCAGCTCACAGGCCCATCTAATCCATCAACTCACACATCTAGCCTGGCACCCTCCAGGCCTTCCCAGGGTTCATCACGCTGCATCAAAATGTAAGCGAGTGAAGTATATATAATATAGCAGATAAGCAAGTGGCTAACATAACAGCAGGTATGCAGGTGAAACTTTACAACAAGGTAGGGCTCATCAAGTAATAATCTACCATGCAATCCTAGCTCAGGCATTCATTATAGCAATAGGAATTTAAAGCACTAGCCATACTACATTTGACATGTGTAATGGGATCTACGAGGTTGGGTGAGGTGTGGCACCTTCACTGACGTAGCTGTCAGACTCTCCTGGTAGTCACTGTCATCAGATCGGTCCTCGCTCGACCCTATAACGAGAATTAATGGTTGTGGGAGTGACCCCTATAGATTAGCACAAAGAACGAATGCCAAATAGAAAATCCAAATGCACTCAAACATAGCTTAGATATATAGGACTCGATTTATAGAAAATTTGGATATGTGGATCATAAGTTTTTGAGCTCGTATGAATTAGTTATGATTTCTCAAAGATTTAACCATTTTCTAAAAAAGAGAAAGGGCTGATTTGTCTGGTGCTGACATGTGGCGGCTCAGGATCCACATGCAGGTACTCAGTCCATGATCACCACATCCATCATCTTCTTGCCGAAGCGATCCCCCTCTATTTCCTTTTTCCAAGGTGTCAAGGGGTCGATCTCAAAAGTTGGCTCGAGAGCATGGTCTACCTCGAATAGGGCCTATGTGTCAAGGGATCGAGCTCGAGGGTCGGCTGTATCGAAGTGTCGAACTTGAGGGTCGGCATGTCAAACTCGAGGGTCGGTGTGTCCAACTCGAGGGTCGGCGTGTCGAACTCGAGGGTTGGCATGTCGATCTTGAGGGTTGGTGTGTCGAAGGGTTGAACTCGAGGGTTGGCTCGAGTGCATACATTATCTTTTGCTGAAGCGATCTCCTCCTCTATTTCCTTCCCCACGGTGTGTCGAGGGGTCGCACTCGAGGGTCGGTTCGAGCACGTGATCCGTCTCGGATGAGATCGGCTTGAGCGCGTGGTCCGTTTCGAACGAGGACAGCTCAAGCGCAGGGTTCCTCCTTGGCGATCGGCGTCGGGGAAATCCTCCATTCCTGGTGCCACAGTGGATCTCCGATGCCATTAACCCGCCCATCGGCTTTGGGTCTTCACGATGGTCACGTTGATGGGATTCAAGGTGGCAGCTTGGCTTCTGGTGATGAGCTCCACGGCGGACGGTGGCTCGCCAGTGATGGTGCTTGGTGTACACTTCACATTGAGTCACTCCAGCTCCAATTGGTGGCGTAGATGGGTGATTGGAGGCACGTAGCAACTGTCCGAGGTGCCAACGGTGACCAAAACACATGGCGGAGTCCACACGGGCAGCAACTCCCTCGGTGCACGGCAACGGCAGTCAAGGAGGATCCACGACCTCCATCTCCTTGTCCCATCGATGCGGCACATCACGGCGGATCTTCCCATCTTCTTCTTGCTCCCTTTGGTGGTCGAAGACAGCGGAATGACGATAGCGAACGGCGGCGCTCCAGAGCGGCGGTGCACGGGCTCGGTGACTGGTAAGGCGACTCAGGAACGGTGCTCCAGCGAGGCAACGCAGAGCTAGGGTGCACACGGAGTCCATTTCATCAAGGCAAGCGCAGATCTAGGGTCAAAGGGGGTCGAGGCTCAACTAAGAGGCGGCTGAGTGGCTTCGCCGTGGCGGTGCTCAGCGTGCGCCGACTGGCATGGCGGCTGGTAGCTCCGGCGTCCTCCTGGCGCCATGGTCCAAGGGCTTGGCTGGGCATGTGTACGTGTGTCCGTGTGTCTAGTGAGGTCAGCGATGACCTTGGCCTTCGCGCTCCCGAGGTGAAGCGCCATGGCTAGAGCAAGGCAGAGATTCAAAAAAGCGGCGATTGCGGTGGTGCTCACCGATGGATTGCAGAGGATGGAGGCGCGGTACAAGTCCAAGCTATTGCAACATTGACATATAACATGTGAAACATAGAGCATTGACATGGGATCTTAATTTATTTGATGCTTATGCATGACATGCTTAGGTTAATGCAAAGGTAAGGGGTAGATGATGACATGTTGCACCACATCACTCAGGGTTTTGTCAAAAAATCAGTTGTAACTCGGATTTTTGGGTTATTACAGTCCTCCCCCCTCATTGGAATCTCATCCTCAAGATCTAAAAGGTGACATACCCTTCAAAGAGGTAAGGATACTATAGCAGAAGTTGATTCTCATCTTCCCACGTTGCTTCACATTAAGTATGATTGCTCCATTGAACCTTGCACATAGGGATAGACTTGCTTCGGGTATCTTTGGTGTCGTAACCCCAAATATTGATGGGGTGCTCTTTGTATTCTAGGCATTCATTATAGCAACAGGAATTTAAAGCACTAGCCATAGTACATTTGCCATGCATAATGGGATCTACGAGGTTGGGTGAGGTGTGGCACCTTCACTGACGTAGCTGTCAGACTTCTCCTGGTAGTTAATGTCATCAGATCGGTCCTTGCTCGACCCTGTAATGAGAATTAATAGTCACGGGAGCGACCCCTGTAGATTAGCACAAAGAATGCCAAATAGAAGATCCAAATGCACTCAAACATAGCTTAGATAGATAGGATTCGATTTATAGAAAATTTAGATATGTGGATCATAATTTTTTGAGCTCATATGAATTAGTTATGATTTCTCGAAGATTTAACCATTTTCTAAAAAAGAGAAAGGGCTGATTTATCTGGTGCTGACACATGGCAGCTCAGGATCCACTTGCAGGTACTCAGTCCATGATCATCACATCCATCATCTTCTTGCCGAAGCGATCCCCTGTTCTATTTCCTTTTTCCAAGGTGTCAAGGGGTCAATCTCGAAAGTCGGCTCGAGAGCATGGTCTGCCTTGAACAGGGCCAGTGTACCGAGGGGTCAAGCTCGAGGGTCGGCTGTATCGAAGTGTCAAACTCGAGGGTCGGCATGTCAAACTCGAGGGTCAGCATGTCAAACTCGAGGGTCGGCGTGTCGAACTCGAGGGTTAGTGTGTCAAAGGGTCGAACTCCAGGGTCGGCTCGAGTGCGTACATTATCTTTTGTAGAAGCAATCTCCTCCTCTGTTTTCTTCCCCATAGTGTGTCTAGGGGTCGCACTCGAGGGTCGGCTCAAGCGCTTGATCCATCTCGGATGAGATCGGCTTGAGCGCATGGTCCGTTCTGGATGAGGACGGCTCGAGCATGGGGTTCCTCCTCGGTGATTAGAGGCGGGGAAATCCTTGATTCCTGGTGCCACAGTGGACTCCAGCACCATTAACCCACCCATCAGCTTCGGGTCTCCATGACGGTCACATTGATGGGCTTCAAGGCTGCAGCTTGGCTTCTGGTGATGAGCTCCACGGTGGACGGCGGCTCGGCGGCGACGACGCTTGGTGTACACTTCACACTGAGTCACTCCAGCACCAATTGGTGGTGTAGATGGGCGATTGGAGGCACGTAGCAACTGTCCGAGGCGCCGGGTGTGACCAAAACACACGGCGGAGTCCGCGCGGGTAGCAACTCCCATGGCGGCGCTTTCGAGGGTCCTCGATGCACGATAACGGCACTCAGGGAGGATCCATGGCCTCCATCTCCTGGTCCAATGGATGCGGCATGTCATGGTGGAGCTTCTCGTCTTCTTCTTGCTCCCTTCGGCGGTCAGAGATGGCGGAATGATGACAGCAAATGATGGCGCTCCAGAG
This sequence comes from Bothriochloa decipiens, assembly GCA_023333625.1. Taxonomy (NCBI): domain Eukaryota; kingdom Viridiplantae; phylum Streptophyta; class Magnoliopsida; order Poales; family Poaceae; genus Bothriochloa; species Bothriochloa decipiens. Next base: position 1,155,507 of record CM041639.1, on the reverse strand, counting down.
CGGTGGTGCATGGGCTTGGTGACTGGCAAGGCGGCTCGGGTACGGTGCTCCGGTGAGGCAACGTGGAGCTAGGGTGCACACGGAGTCCGTCTCATCAAGGCGAGCATGGATCCAGGGTCAAAGGGGGTCGAGGCTCAACTGAGAAGCGGCTGAGTGGCTTCACCGCGAGGATGCTCGGCACGCGATGACTGGCATGGCGGCTGGCAGCTCCAGCGTCCTCCTAGAGCCGTGGTCCAAGAGCTTGGCTAGGCTCATGTACGTGTGTGCGTGTGTCCAGTGAGGTCGGCGATGACATTGGCCTTCGCGCTCCCAAGGCGGAGCACCATGGCTAGAGCAAGGCGGAGATTCAGAAAAGTGGTGATGGCGGTGGTGCTCATCGATAGATTGCAGAGGATGGAGGCGCGGTACAAGTCCAAGCTCCGGGGTTCTTGTGGCTTCGACTTGCGGTACGGCTTCCTCTGCTTGCTCCGGGTGCAGCAGCACGGCGGTGCTCCTCTTCTTTCCCAACTCCAACAGTGGCTCCTTCTTCTCTGATCCCCCTCTTCTCTCTGCCTCCTCCTCTCCTCCAATTGAGGCTAGTAAGATGCAATTGGGTGGCCACCGAGGTGGCAGCGGGTTCTGGGGAACCCTAGAGCGTCGAGGCTTGTTCTTATAGGGCAGCAGCGGAGGTAGGTGGTCAGCGGATGGCTGATCAAGCGAGGGCTCGATCAGGCGGCCGAGAGGGGTGCCAGGTCATCGGTGGGGTGCTTGGTCGGGTCCATGGAGCAGTGAGTGGGGGCTGGGTAGCGCTGGGCAAGCCTAAGCTTTACCACGGCAACGCTCCATCGTGGCGGCAGAGCATGTGCGCGCGCGGAGAATCTCACTCACAGCCATGGGTTTCTTGTGCAGAGGATGTCAGGCCAGGTGGCGGATGGATGTGCGTTGATGTGGATCGAGCAACCGGGGAAGATTGCTTGGGGCGACATGGGGGAACAACGCTGACGAGAGCGCGCGCGGCGCACGAAGGGGAAAAGTAATCCGATCAGGTGACCTCGTCTGGCGTGATGACAGGTGGGTCCCACTGCAGGCCCACTCATCAGCGGCTCAAGGCGATGGTGTGGCGCGTAGGTGGTCGTGGGTTCATGCTGGGCCTGTTGGGCTGGTTGCTTGCTCGGGCCGAAAGGCTTCTTCTTTTTCCTTTTCTTTTTCCTTTCCTTTTTCATTTTCAAATACTTTTATACATATACATATACATATTTGTGATGTGCTAAATATGAGCAACAAAATAGTGAGCATACATGGCCCAATAATGTTAGGGTATTATTCCCTTAATATTTATTTATTAAAATAAATATTATATTATCATTTTTATTATTCAACACATAAACCAAATAAAATCCAAATCACCCCTTTAATGCAACATGATGAATGAACTATTGAAGCATTGAAACAAAGCTATTGCAACATTGACATATGACATGTGAAACATAGAGCATTGACATGGGATCTTAATTGATTTGATGCTTATGCATGACATGCTAGGGTTAATGCAAATGTAAGACATGTTGCACGACATCACTTAGGGTTTTGTCAGAAAAAATTTTGTAACTCGGATTTTCGGGTTATTACAATCTCTCCACCCTTACTACTTGGGTCAAATTCCCCCTTGCCCACCTCATGGAGCATGTCTCCCAGACCCAAACTTCCACATCTCTTATAATCTGTAAAAAAATCAGCACGGCGATCCCCGTTAACGTTAAGGCCGCAACCACACCATAGCTTTGATGCTGTGGCCCTTCCTCAGCCTTGACACCATCTTATCTCTCCAACCTAACTCCCTGGGCCAAATTCTGCCCTTGCTCACCTCGCAGAGCATGTCTTCTGACCCAAACTTCCCTGTCTGTTATGATCCGTCAAAATCAGCATGGCGGTCCCCGTTGCCGTCAAGGCTGTAACCGCTCCATAGCTTCGATGCCAAGGCCCTTCCTCAGAACTGACACCATCTTATCTCTCCACCCAACTCTCTGGGTCAAATTCCCCCTTGCCTGCCTTACAGAGCATGTCTCACGGACCCTAACTTCCTCGTCTCTTATGATCCACCTAAAAATCAGCACGGCGGTCCACGTTGCCGTCAAGGCTGCAACCGCACCATAGCTTCGATGCCAAGGCCCTTCCTTGATCCTGACACCATCTTATCTCTCCATACTATATCCCTGGGTCAAATTCCCCCTTGCCCAACTCTCGGAGCATATCTCCCAGACCCAGTCTTCCCCATCTCTTAAGATCCGTCAAAAAATTAGCACGGCGGTCCCTGTTACCGTCAAGGTCGTAGCTACACCATAGCTTGAATGCCAAGGCCCTTACTCAGCCCTGGAACCAAATTATCTCTCCACCCTAACTCCCTGGGTTGAATTCCCCCTTGCCCGCCTCGCAGAGCATGTTTCTCGGTCCCAAACTTTCCCCGTCTCTTACGATCCACTGAAAAATCAGCACGGTGGTCTCCGTTGCCATTAGGACCGCAATCGCACCATAGCTTCGATGCCAAGGCCCTTCCTCAGCCCTAACACCATCTTATATCTGCACCCAAATTCCTTGGCTCAAGTTCCCCTCTTTCTTGCCTCACAGAGCATGTCTCCAGGACCCAAACTTCCACTCTCTTATGATCTGTCGCACAATTAGCACGGCGGTCCCCGTTGCTGTCATGGCTACAACTGCACAATAGCTTCATTGCCAAGGCCCTTCCTTAGCCTTGACACCATCTTATCTCTCCACCCTAACACCCCAAGTCAAATTCCCCCTTGCCCGGCTCATAGAGCATGTCTCTTGGACCCAAATTTCGTCGTGTTTCAAGATCCATCGAGAAATCAGCACGGCGGTCCCTGTTACCGTCAAGGCCGTAATTACACCATAGCTTCAATGCCAAGGCCCTTACTCAGCCTAGAACCATCTTATCTCCCCAGCCTAACTCTCCAGGTTGAATTCCCACCTTGCCCTCCTCACGCAGCATGTCTCCCGGACCCAAACTTCCCCGCCTCTTACGATCCGCCGAATAATCAGCACGACGGTCTCCATTGCTGTCAAGGCCATAACCACACCATAGCTTTGATGACAACACCCTTCCTTGGAACTGACACCTCAGGTCAAATTTTCCCCTTGCCCACCTCGCGGATCATGTCTCCCAGACCCAAACTTCCCAGTCTCTTATGATCCACCGAAAAATTAGCACGGTGGTCCCTGTTGCCGTTGAGGCTGCAACCACACTATAGCCATGATGCCAAGGCCCTTCCTTATCCTTGACACTATCTTATCTCTCCACCCTTACTACTTGGGTTAAATTCCCCCTTGCCCACATCATAGAGCATGTCTCCCAGACCCAAACTTTCCCGTCTCTTATGATCTTCCAAAAAATTAGCACGGCGGTCCTCGTTGCCGTCAAGGCCGCAACCACACCATAGCTTCAATGTCATGGCTCTTCCTCAGCCTTGACCCCATCTCATCTCTCTACCCTAACTTTCTAGGTCAAATTCTGCCCTTGCCCACCTCGCAGAGCATGTCTCCCAGCCCAAACTTCCCTGTCTGTTATGATCCGCCAAAACCAGCATGGCGGTCCCCGTTGCTGTCAAGGCCGTAACCACTCCATAGCTTTGATGCCAAGGCCCTTACTCTAAACTAATACCATCTTATCTCTCCACCCTAACTCTCTGGGTCAAATTTCCCCCTTGCCCACCTAATGGAGCATGTCTCACGGACCATAACTTCCCCATCTCTTATGATCCACCTAAAAATCAGCACAGCGGTCCATGTTGACATCAAGGACGCAACCGCACCATAGCTTCGATGCCAAGGCCCTTCCTTTATCCTGACACTATCTTATCTCTCCATCCTAACTCCCTAGGTCAAATTCCCCCTTGCCCACATTCTCCCAGACCCAAACTTCCCTGTCTCTTATGATCCGCCAAAAAATTGGCATGGCGGTCCTCGTTCTTGTCAAGGCCGCTACTGCGCCATAGCTTCCATGCCAAGGCCCTTCCTCAGCCTTGACACCATCTTATCTCTCCACCATAACTCCCTGGGTCAAATTCTACCCTTGCCCACCTCATGGAGTATGTCTCCCAGACCAAAACTTCCCCATCTCTTATGATCAGCCAAAAAATTGGCATGGTGGTCCCTGTTGTCATCAAGGCCGCTACCGCGCCATAGCTTCGATGCCAAGGCCCTTCCTCAGCCTTGACACCATCTTATCTCTCTACCACAACTCCCTAGGTCAAATTCTACCCTTGCCCACCTCATGAAGCATGTCTCTTGACCCAAACTTCCCCGTCTCTTATGATCTGTCAAAAAATCAGCACGGCGGTCCCCGTTGCCGTCAAGGCCAATACCGCAGCATAGCTTCGATGCCAAGGCCCTTCCTCAGAACTGACATCATATTATCTCCTCACACTAACTCCCTGGGTTAAATTCCCCCCTTGCCCACCTTGCAGAGCATGTCTCATGGACCCTAACTTCCCCGTCTCTTAGGATCCGCTGAAAAATCAACACGGCAGTCCCCGTTGCTGTCAAAGCCGCAACTGCACCATAGCTTCGATGCCAAGGCCCTTCCTTAGCCCTGACACCATCTTATCTCTCCACCCTAACTCGTCAATTCAAATTCCCCTTGCTCACCTTGTGGAGCATGTCTCCTGGACCTAGACTTCCCCATCTCTTACGATCCAGCGAAAAATCAACACGGCGGTCCCCGTTGCCGTCATGGCCGCAACTATAGTATAGCCTCGATGCCAAGGCCCTTACTTAGCCTTGAAACTATCTTATCTCTCCACCCTAACTCTCTGGGTCAAATTCCCCCTTGCCTGCCTCGCGGAGCATGTCTGACGGACCCTAACTTTGCGTCTCTTATGATCAGCCAAAAAATCAGCACGACAGTCCCCGTTGACATCAAGACCACAACTGCACCATAGCTTTGATGCCAAGGCCCTTCCTTGGCCCTGACACCATCTTATCTCTCCACCAAACTCCCTGGGTTAAATTTCCCACTTTCCCACCATCTTCCAGACCAAAACTTCCCCGCCTCTTATGATCCACTAAAAAATTAGCGCGGCGGTCCCTATTGCCATCAAGGCCGCAATCGCACCATAGCTTCGATGCCAAGGCCTTTCCTCAGCCTTAACATCATATTATCTCTCCACCCTAACTCCCCAAGTGGAATACCCCTTGCCAGCCTCACGGAGCATGTCTCCTAGACCTAAACTTTCCCGTCTCTTATGATCCTGTAAAAAATCAGCACTTCGGTCCTCGTTGCTGTCAAGGCCACAACGGCACCATAGCTGTGATGCCAAGGCCCTTCCTTAGTACTGACACCATCTTATCTCTCCACCCTAACTCCTTGGGTCAAATTCCCCCATGCCCGCCTTGCGCAGCTTGTCTCCTGACCCCAACTTTCCCGTCTCATACGATCCGCCAAACATTCTACTTGGCAGTTCCAGTTGCCGTCAAGGCCGCAACCATACTATAGCTTCGATGCCAAGGCCCTTCTTCAGAACTGACACCATCTTATCTCTCCACCATAAATCTCTGGGTCAAATTCCCCCTTGCCCACCTAATGGAGCATGTCTCACGGACCCTAACTTCGCTGTCTCTTATGATCCACCAAAAAATCAGCACGGCGGTCCTCGTTGCCATCAAGGCCGCAACCGCACCATAGCTTCGATGCCAAGGCCCTTCCTCATCCCTAACACCATCTTATCTCTCTTCCCTTACTACTTGGATCAAATTCCCCCTTGTCCACCTTGTAGAGCATGTCTCCTAGACCCAAACTTCCCCGTCTCTTAGTATCTGCCAAAAAATAAGCACGGCGGTCCCCGTTGCCGTCAAGGCCGCAACCACACCATAGCTTCAATACTGTGGCCCTTCCTCAGCCCTGACACCATCTCATCTCTCTACCCTAACTCCCTAGGTCAAATTGTACCCTTGCCTACCTCATGGAGCATGTCTCCCGACCCAAACTTCCTTATCTGTTATGATCCGCCAAAACCAGAACGATGGTCCCCGTTGCCGTCAAGGCCGTGACCGCTGCATAGCTTTGATGCCAAGGCCCTTACTTAGAACTAACACCATCTTATCTCTCCACCCTAACTCTCTGGGTCAAATTCCCCCTTGCCCACCTCACTGAGCATGTCTCACGTACCCTAACTTCCCCGTCTCTTATGATCCACCTAAAAATCAGCACGGTGGTCCACATTGACATCAAGGTCGCAACCGCACCATAGCTTTGATGCCAAGGCCCTTCCTTGATCCTGACACTATCTTATCTCTCCACCTAACTCCCTGGGTCAAATTCCCCATTGCCCACCTCGCGAAGCATGTCTCCTGGACCCTGACTTCCCGGTCTCTTAAGATCCACCGATAAATCAGCACGGCGGTCCCTGTTACCGTCAAGGCCACAACTGCACCATAGCTTTGATTGCAAGGCTCTTACTTAGCCCTGAAACCATCTTATCTCTCTACACTAACTCCGTGGGTCAAATTCCCCCTTGGCCGCCTCACAGAGCATGTCTCCCGGTCCCAAACTTTCCCCGTCTCTTACGATCCATCGAAAAATCAGCACGGCGGTCCCCGTTGCTGTCAAGACCGCAACTGCACCATAGCTTTGATGCCAAGGCCCTTTCTCAGCCTTAAAACCATCTTATCTCTCTACCCAAACTCCCTAGGTTAAATTGCCCACTTGCACATCTCTTATGATCCACGGAAAAATTAGCGCGGCGGTCCCTGTTGTCGTCAAGGCCGCAATCGCACCATAGCTTTGATGCCAAGGCCCTTCCTCAGCCTTGACATCATATTATCTCACCACCCTAACTCCCCAGGTGGAATCCCCCTTGCCTACCTCATGAAGCATATCTCCTAGACCCAAACTTCCCCGTCTCTTAGGATCCTCCAAAAAATTAGCACGGCTGTCTCCATTGCCGTCAAGGCCACAATCGCACAATAGCTATGATGCCAAGGCCCTTCCTTAGTCATGACACCATATTATCTCTCCACCTTAACTCCCTGGGTCAAATTCCCCCTTGCCCACCTTGTAGAGCATTTCTCCCGACCCCAACTTCCCCGTTTCTTATGATCCGCTAAAAATTCAGCATGGCGGTTCCCGTTGCCATCAAGGCCGCAACCACACTATAGCTTCAATGCCAAGGCCCTTCCTTGGCCCAAACTCCATCTTATCTCTCCACCCTAACTCCATTGGTCAAATTCCCCCTTGCCCACCTAACGAAGCATGTCTCACGGAACCTAACTTCCCTGTCTCTTATGATCCGCCGAAAAATCAGCACGGCGGTCCCCGTTGCCGTCAAGGCCACAACCGCACCATAGCTTCGATGCCAAGGAACTTCCTTGGCACTAGCACCATCTTATCTCTCCACCCTAACTCTTTGGTTTGAATTCCCCCTTGCCCGCCTCACGGAGCATGTCCCCCCGACCCAGAACTCCCTGTCTCTTATGTTCTGCTGAAAAATCAGCACGGTGGTCCCCATTGCCGTCAAGGACGCAACCGCATAATAGCTTCGAAGTCAAGGCCCTTCCTTGGCCTTCACAAAATCTTATCTCTCCAACCTAACTTCTTCGGTCAAATTCCTCCTTTCCCGCCTCACGGAGCATGTCTCCCGGACCCGAATTTTTATGTCTCTTATGATTCGCCGCACTATTAGCACGGCGGTCCTAGTTGCCATCAAGGCTGCAATAGAACCATAGCTTTGATGCCAAGGCCCTTCCTTAGCCTTAACACCATCTTATCTCTCCACCCTAACTCCCTGGGACAAATTCCCTCTTGCCCGGCTCGCGGAGCATGTCTCTTGGACCCACATTTCCCTGTCTCTTAAGATTCGCCAAAAAACCAGCATGGCGGTCCTGTTACTATCAAGGCTGCAACTACAATATAGCTTCGATGCCAAGGCCCTTACTTAGCCCTGACACCATCTTATCTCTCCACCCTAACTCCCCAGGACAAATTCCCCCTTGCCCGCCTCGCGAAGCACTCTCTCGGACCCAAACATCCACGGCCCTTAGGATGCACAAAAAAATCAGCACGGCAGTTCCTGTTGCTGTCAAGGCCATAACCGCACCATAGCTTCAATGCCAATGACCTTCCTCAGCCCTAAAACCATCTTATCTCTTGACCCTAACTCCCCGGGTTGAATTTGCCCCTTGCCCACCTTGTTGAGCATGTCTCCCGGACCCAAACTTCCCCGTCTCTTACGATCCACCGAAAAATGAGCACGGTGGTCCCCGTTGTCGTCATGGCCGTAACCGTGTCATAGCATAAATGCCAAGGTCCTTCCTCAGCCTAGATACCACCTTAACTCTCCACCCTAACTCCTCGGGTCAAATTCCCCCTTGCTCACCTTCTCCCAGACCCAAACTTCCCCGACTCTTATGATCCGTCAAAAAATCAGCACGGCGGTCCTCGTTGCCGTCAAGGCCGCAACTGCACCATAGCTTTGATGCCAAGGCCCTTCCTTAGCCCTGACACCATCTTATATCTCCACCCTAATTCCTTGGGTCAAATTTCCCCTTTTCCCACTATCTCCGGCACCCAAACATCCCCGTCTCTTATGATCCACCAAAAATCAGCCCGGCGGTCCCCGTTGCCATCAAGGCCGCAACCGCACCATAGCTTCAATGCCATGACCCTTCCTTAGGCCTGACACCATCTTATCTCTCTACCCTCACTCCTTGACTTGAATTCCCCCTTGCCCACCTCGCAAAGCATGTCTCCTAGACCCAAACTTTCCCGTCTCTTATGATCCGCTAAAAAATCAGCACCGTGGTCCACGTTGCCGTTAAGGCCGCAACCGCACTAGAGCTTCGATGCCAAGGCCCTTCCACAGCCCTAAAACCATCTTATCTCTCCACCCTAACTACGTAGGTCAAATTCCATATTGCCCACCTCGTGGAGAATGTCTCCCGACCCAAACTTCCCCGTCTCTTACGATCCATCGAAAACCAGCACGGCGGTCCCCATCGCCATCAAGGCCCCATCCGTGCCATAGCTTCAATGCCAAGACCCTTCCTTGGCCCAAAAACCACCTTATCTCTCCACCCTAACTCCTTGGGTCAAATTCCCCCTTGCCCGCCTTTTCCTAGACCTAAACTTTCTTGTCTCTTATGATCCACCAAAAAATCAGCACGACGGTCCTTGTTGCCGTCAAGGCCGCAACCGCACCATAACTTTGATGCCAAGGCCCTTCCTCAGCCCTGACACCATCTTATCTCTCCACCCTAACTCTCTAGGTCAAATTGCCCCCTTGCCCACCATCTCCTTGACCCAAACATCCCCGTCTCTTATGATCCGCCAAAAAATCAGCACGGCGATCCCCGTTGCTGTCAAGGCCGCAACCACACCATAGCTTCGATGCCAAGGCCCTTCCTCGGGCCTGACACCATATTATATCTCCAACCTAACTCCCCGGGTCTAATTCCCCCTTTCCCTACATCGCGAAGCATATCTCACGGACCCTAACTTCCCCATCTCTTATGATCCACCGAAAAATCAGCACGGCGGTCCCCGTTGCCGTCAAGGCGGCAACCGCACCATAGCTTCGATGCTAAGACCGTTCTTCAGGCCTGACACCATCTTATCTCTCCACCCAAACTCCTCGGATCAAATTCCCCCTTGCTTGCCTCACAGAGCATGTCTTTCGGACCTAAACTTCCCCGTCTCTTATGATCCACCAAAAAATCAGCACGGCGATCCCTGTTGTTGTCAAGGCTGCAACCACACCATAGCTTCGATGCCAAGGCCCTTCCATAGCCCTAACACCATCTTATCTCTCCATCCTAAATCCCTAGGTCAAATTCCACCCTTGCCCACCTTACAGTGCATGGTTCCCGACCCAAACTTCGCCGTCTCTTATGATCCGCCAAAAAATCAGCACGGCGGTCTCCATTGCCGTCAAGGCCGCAACCGCACCATAGCATCGATGCCAAGGCCCTTCCTCAGAACTACCACCATCTTATCTCTCCACCCTAACTCCTTGGGTCAAATTCTGCCCTTGCCCGCCTTGCAGAGCATGTCTCCGACAGAAATTTCCCCGTCTCTTATGATCCACCAAAAATTAGCACGGCGGTCCCCGTTGCCATCAAGGCCGCAACTGTGCCATAGCTTCGATGCCAAGGCCCTTCCTCGGAACTAACACCATCTTATCTCTCCACCCTAACTCCCTGGGTCAAATTCCCCCCATGCCCACCTCATGGAGCATGTCTCACGGACCCTAACTTCCCCGTCTCTTATGATTCGCCAAAAAATCAGCATGGCAGTCCCCATTGCTGACAAGGCCGCAACCGCACCATAGCTTTGATGCCTTGCTGCTGTTGCAGCCTTGATGGCAACGGGGACCGCCGTGCTGATTTTTTGATGGATCATAAGAGACGGGGAAGTTTGGGTCCAGGAGAAGGCGGGCAAGGGGAATTTGACTCGGGGAGTTAGGGTGGAGAGATAAGGTGGTGACTAGGCCGAGGAAGGGCCTTGGCATTGAAGCTATGGCGCGGATATGGCCTTGACGGCAACGAGGACGATCGGGCTGATTTTTCGGTGGATCGTAAGAGATTTGGAAGTTTGGGTCCGAGAGACATGCTCCGCAAGGCAGGCAAGGGGAGAATTTGATCCGAGGAGTTAGGTCAAGATATAAGATGGTGTTAGGGCCAAGGAAGGGTGTTGGCATTGAAGCTATGGTGTGGTTGCGGCCTTTACGACAACGGGGACTACCATGCTGATTTTTTGGTGGATCATAAGAGACGGGGAAGTTTGGGTCAGGTGACATGCTCCACAAGGTGGGCAAGGGAGGAGTTTGACCCAGGAAGTTAGGGTGGAGATATAAGATGGTGTCAGGGCTATGAATGGGCCTTGGCATCGAAGCTATGGTGCGATTGCGGGATTGATGACAACAGGACCGCCGTGCTAATTTTTTGACGGATCATAAGAGACGGGAAAGTTTGAGTCTGGGAGACATGCTCTATGAGGTGGGCAAGGAGGAATTCAAGACAGGGAGTTAGGGTGGAGAGATAAGATGGTGTTAGGCCTAAGGAAGGGCCTTGGCATCGAAGCTATGGTGTGGTTGCAACCTTAACGAAAACGGGGACGGCCATGCTAATTTTTTAGCGGATCATAGGAGACAGGGAAGTTTGGGTCTGGGAGATGGCGGGCAATGGGCAATTTTACCCAGGGAGTTAGGATGGAGAGATAAGATGGTGTCAGGGTTTAGGAAGGGCCTTGGCATCAAAGTTATGGTGTGGTTGCGGCCTTGATGGCAACGGGGACCGTCGGGCCGATTTTTCGGTGGATCATATGAGACGGGGATGATTTTGTCCGCGAGAAGGTGGGCAAGGGGGAACTTGACTTGGGGAGTTAGGGTGGAGATATAAGGAGGTGTCTAGGCCAAGGAAACCATAGCTTTGATACCAATGCCCTTAGTCAGCCCTAAAACCATCTTATTTGTCCACCCTAGCTCCTCGGTCAGGATGACGGTCCCCGTTGCCGTCAAGGCCACAACCGTACCATAGCTTCAATGCCAAGGCCCTTCCTTGGCCTGACTCCATCTTATCTCTCTACCATAACTCCTCAGGTTGAACTCCCCCTTGCCCGCCTTCACCCAGACCCAGACTTCCCTGTCTCTTACGATCCACCGAAAAATTAGCACGGCGATCCCCGTTGCCGTCATGGCCACAACCGCACCATAGGTTTGATGCCAAGGCTCTTCCTTGGCCTTGACACCATCTTATCTCTCCACCCTAACACCCTGGGTCAAATTCCCCATTGCCCAGCTCATGAAGCATGTCTCCCGGACCCAAATTTCCTAGTCTCTTAAGATCGTTCGAAAAATTAGCACGGCAGTCCCTGTTACCGTCAAGGCCGCAACTGCACCATAGCTTTGATGCCAAGGCCCTTACTCAGCCCTGAAGCCATCTTATCTCTCTACCCTAACTCCCTGGGTCAAAATCCCCTTGCCTGCCTCGCAGAGCTTGTCTCCCGCACCCAAACTTCCCCGTCTCTTACGATCCGCTGAATAATCAGCACGACGGTCCCCGTTGCCGTCAAGGCCGTAACCACAGTATAGCTTCAAAGCCAATGCCCTTCCTTCACCCTAACACCATCTTATCTCTCGACCCTAACTCCTCGGGTCAAATTTGCCCCTTGCCCGCCTCGCGGAGCATGTCTCCCGGACCCAAACTTCCTCGTCTCTTATGATCCACCAAAAAATCAGCACGGCGGTCCCCATTGCTGTCAAGGCTGCGAAAGCACCATAGCTTCGATGCTAAGGCCCTTTCTTGGCCTAGACAGCAGATTATCTCTCTAACCTAAATCCTTGGGTCAAATTCCCCCTTGCCCGCCTTTTACCAGACCCAGACTTCCCAGTCTCTTATGATCCACCGAAAAATCAGCATGGCGGTCCCCGTTGCCATCATGGCCGCAACCACACTATAGCTTCGATGCCAAGGCCCTTCCTTGGCCTTGACACTACCTTATCTCTCCACCCTAACTCCTTGGGTCAAATTCCCCCTTTCCTGCCTCGTGGAGCATGTCTCCCGAACCCAAACTTTCACGTCTCTTATGATCTGCCGCACAATCAGCACGGCGGTCCCCGTTGCCGTCAAGGCTGCAACCACACCATAGTTTTGATACCAAGGCCCTTCCTTGGCCTTCACACCATCTTATCTCTCCACCCTAACACCCTGGGCCAAATTCCCCCTTGCCCAGCTCACGCAGCATGTCTCCCGGACCCAAATTTCCACGTCTCTTAAGATTCGCTGAAAAATCAGCACTACGGTCCCTGTTACCATCAAGGCCATAACTGCACCATAGCTTCGATGCCAAGGCACTTACTCAGCACTAAAACCATCTTGTCTCTCCAGCCTAACTTCTTAGGTTAAATTCCCCCTTGCCCGCCTCACAAAGCATGTCTCCAGGTTCCAAACTTTGCCCGTCTCTTAGGATCCCCGAAAAATCAGCACGGCGGTCCCCGTTGTCGTCAAGGCCACAACCGCACTATTGCTTCAATGCCAAGGACCTTCCTTAGCCTTGACACCATCTTATCTCTCCACTCTAACTAACATCCTAGGACAAATTCCCCCTTGCTTGGCTCGCGGAGCATGTCTCCCGGACCCAAATTTCCCCATCTTTTAAGATCCACCAAAAAATTAGCATGGCGGTCGCTGTTACCGTCAAGGCCGCAACTGCACCATAGCTTCGATGCCAAGGCCTGTCCTCAACCTAGACCCCACCTTATCTCTCCACCTAACTCCTTGGGTCAAATTCCCCCCTTGCCTTCCTTCTCCTAGACCCAGACTTCCCCGTCTCTTATGATCCATCGAAAAATCAGCACGGCGGTACCCGTTGCCGTCATGGCCACAACCGCACCATAGCTTCAATGCTAAGGCCCTTCCTTGGCCCTGACACCATCTTATCTCTCCACCCTAACTACTGGGTCAAATTCTCCCTTTCCCGCCTCATGGAGCATGTCTCCCGAACCCAAACTTCCACGTCTCTTATGATCCACCGCACAATCAGCACGGCGGTCCCCGTTGCCGTCAAGGCTACAACCACACCATAATTTTGATGCCAAGGCCCATCTTCAGCCTTGACACCATCTTATCTCTCCACCCTAACTCCCTAGGTCAAATTCCCCCTTGCCCACCTTGCGGAGCATGTCTCCCGGTACCAAACTTTCCCTGTCTCTTTGGATCCCCAAAAAATCAGCACGACGGTCCCCGTTGCCGTCAAGGCCGCAACCGCACCATAGCTTCAATGCCAAGGCTCTTCCTTCACCCTAACTCCATCTTATCTCTCCACCCTAACTCCTCAGGTCAAATTCCCCCTTTCCTACCTCACAGAGCATGTCTCCCGGACCCAAACTTCCACGTCTCTTATGATCCATCGCACAATCAGCACGGCGGTCCTCGTTGCCATCAAGATTGCAACTGTACCATAGCTATGATGCCAAGGCCCTTCCTTGGCCTTGACACCATCTTATCTCTCCACCCTAACACCCTGGGTCAAATTCCCCCTTGCTCGGCTCACGGAGCATGTCTCCCGGACCCAAATTTCCCTGTCTCTTAAGATCCGTCAAAAAATGAGCACGGCGGTCCCTATTACAGTCAAGGCCGCAACTGCAACATAGCTTCAATGCCAAGGCCCTTACTCAGCCCTAACACCATCTTATATCTCTACCCTAAATCCCTAGGTCAAATTCCCCCCTTGTCCACCTCGCGGAGCATGTCTCCCAGACCCAAACTTCCCTGTCTCTTTTGATCTGCCGAATAATTAGCACGGCGGTCCATGTTGCCGGCAAGGCCGTAACCACACTATAGCTTTGAAGCCAATGCCCTTCCTTAGCCCTAACACCATCTTATCTCTTGACCCTAACTCCCTAGGTCAAATTCACCCCTTGCCCTCCTCGCGAAGCATGTCTCCCGGTACCAAACTTTCCCCGTCTCTTAGGATCCGCCGAAAAATCAGCACGACGATCCCCGTTGCCGTCAAGGCAACAGCCACACCATCGCTTCAATGCCAAGGCCCTTTCTTATCCTAGACAGAAGCTTATCTCTCCAACCTAACTCCTTGGGTCAAATTACCCCCTTGCCTTCCTTCTCCTAGACCCAGACTTCCCCGTCTCTTATGATCCACCAAAAAATTAGCACGGTGGTACCCGTTCCCGTCATGGCCACAATCGCACCATAGCTTCAATGCTAAGGCCCTTCCTTGGCCCTGACACCATCTTATCTCTCCACACTAACTACTGCGTCAAATTCCCCCTTTCTCACCACATGGAGCATGTCTCCCGAACCCAAACTTCCACGTCTCTTATGATCCGCCGGACAATCAGCACGGCGGTCCCCGTTGCCGTCAAGGCTACAACCGCACCATAATTTTGATGCCAAGGCCCTTCTTTAGCCTTGACACCATCTTATCTCTCCAACCTATTGCCCTAGGTCAAATTCCCCCTTGCCCAGCTCACGCAGCATGTCTCCCAGACCCAAATTTCCCCGTCTCTTAAGATCCGCTGAAAAATTAGCACGGCAGTCCCTGTTACCGCTAAGGCCGTAACTGAACCATATCTTTGATGCCAAGGCCCTTAATCAGACTTAAAACCATCTTATATCTCCACCATAACTCCCCAGGTTGAATTCCCCCTTGCCCGCCTCGTGGAGCATGTCTCCCGGTCCCAAACATTCCCCGTCTCTTAGGATCCCCTAAAAAATCAGCACGGTGGTCCCTCTTGCCGTCAAGGCCGCAACCACACCATAGCTTTGAAGCCATCTAATCTCTCCACCCTAACTCCTCAGGTCAAATTCCCCCCTTTCCTGCCTCATGGATCATGTCTGCCAGACCCAAACCTCCACATCTCTTATGATCCACTGCACAATCAGCACGGCGGTCCTCATTGCTGTCAAGGCTGCAACCGCACCATAGCTTCTATGCCAAGGCCCTTCCTCGGCCTTTACACCATCTTATCTCTCCACCCTGACAACCTGGGTAAAATTCCCCCTTGCTTGGCTTGCGGAGCATGTCTCCCGGACCCAAATTTCCCAGTCTCTTAAGATCTATCAAAAAATCAGCACAGCGGTCCCAGTTACCGTCAAGGCCACAACTGCACCATAGCTTTGATGCCAAGGCCCTTACTCATCCCTGATGCCATCTTATCTCTCTACCCTAACTCCCTAGGCCAAAATCCCCCTTGCCCACCTCGTAGAGCATGTCTCCCGGACCCAAACTTCCCCGTTTCTTATGATCCACCGAATAATCAGCACAGCGGTCCCGTTGCCGTCAAGGCCGTAACCACACCATAGCTTCGATGCTAACACCCTTCCTTAGCCCTGACACCATCTTATCTCTCGACCCTAAATCCCTGGGTCAAATTTGCCCCTTGCCCACCTCACGGAGCATGTCTCCCGGACCCAAACTTCCCTGTCTGTTATGATCCTCTGAAAAATCAGCACGGCGGTCCCCGCTGCTGTCAAGGCCACAACAGCAACATAGCTTTGATGCCAAGGCCCTTTCTCAGCCTAGACAGCACCTTATCTCTCCACCCTAACTCCTTGGGTCAAATTCTCCCCTTGCCCACCTTCTCCCGAACCCAAACTTCCCCGTCTCTTATGATCCGCCAAAAATTCAGCGCGGTGGTCCCCATGGCCGTCAAGGCCACAACCGCGCCATAGCTTTGATGCCAAGGCCCTTCCTCAGCCCTGACACCATCTTATCTCTCCACCCTAACCCCCTGGGTCAAATTCTGCCCTTTCCCACCTCAAGGAGCATGTCTCCTGACCCAAACTTCCCCATTTCTTATGATCTGCCAAAAAATTAGCACGGCGGTCCCCATTGCCGTTAGGACCGCAACCGCACCATAGCTTCGATGCCAAGGCCCTTCCTCAGAACTGACACCATCTTATCTCTCCACCCTAACTCCCTAGGTCAAATTCCCCCTTGCCTGCCTCATAGAACATGTCTCACAGACCCTAACTTCCCCGTCTCTTAGGTTCCGCCGAAAAATCAGCACGGCGGTCCCCGTTGCTATCAAGGCCACAATCGCACCATAGCTTCGATGCCAAGGCCCTTCCTTAGCCCTGACACCATCTTATCTCTCCACCCTAATTCTTCGGATTGAATTCCCCCTTCCTCACCTCACGGAGCATGTCTCCCGGACATAGACTTCCCCGTTTGTTACAATGCACCAAAAAATCAGCACGGCGGTCCCCATTGCCGTCAAGGCCACAACCGCACTGTAGCTTCGATGCCAAGGCCCTTACTCAGTCTTGAAACCATCTTATCTCTCCACCCTAACTCCCCAGGTCAAATTCCCCCTTGCCCGCCTCATGAAGCATATCTCACAGACCCTAACTTCCCCGTCTCTTATGTTCCACCGAAAAATCAGCACGGCGGTGCCCGTTGTCGTCATGGCCGCAACCGTACCATAGCTTTGATGCTAAGGCCCTTCCTTAGCCCTGACACCATCTTATCTCTCCACCCAAACTCCTTGGGTCAAATTTCCCACTTGCCCGCCATCTCCCAGACCCAAACTTCCCCGTCTTTTATGATCCCCAAAAAATCAGCACGGCGGTTCCTGTTGCCATCAAGGCCAGAACCGCACCATAGCTTCGATGGCAAGGCCCTTCCTTTCCCCTGACACCATATTATCTCTCCAACCTAACTCCTCAGGTCAAATTCCCCCTTTCTTGCCTCACGGATCATGTCTCCCGGACCCAAACTTCCACGTCTCTTATGATCCGCTGCACAATCAGCACGGCGGTCCTCATTGCTGTTAAGGCTGCAACCGCACCATAGCTTCGAGCCAAGGCCCTTCCTCGGCCTTTACACCATCTTATCTATCCACCCTAACAACCTAGGTCAAATTCCTCTTGCCTGGCTCATGGAGCATGTCTCTCGAACCCAAATTTCCCAGTCTCTCAAGATCATTCGAAAAATCAGCACGGCGGTCCCTGTTACCGTCAAGGTCGCAACTGCACCATAGCTTTGATGCCAAGGCCCTTACTCAGCCTTGAAGCCATCTTATCTCTCTACCCTAACTCCCTGGGTCAAAATCCCCCTTGCCTGCCTCGTAGAGCATGTCTCCCGCACCCAAACTTCCCCGTCTCTTACGATCCACCGAATAATCAGCACGGCGGTCCCTGTCGCTGTCAAGGCAATCACCATACCATAGCTTCGATGCCAATGCCCTTCCTTAGCCCTGACACCATCTTATCTCTCGACCCTAAATCCCTAGGTGAATTTTCCCCTTGCCCACCTCACGGAGCATGTCTCCCAGACCCAAACTTCCCCGTCTCTTACGATCCACCGAAAAATCAGCACGGCGGTCCCCGTTGCTATCAAGGCCGCAACAGCAACATAGCTTCGATGCCAAGGCCCTTTCTCAGCCTAGACAGCACCTTATCTCTCCACCCTAACTCCCCAGGTCAAATTCCCCCCTTGCCCACCTTCTCTCGAACCCAAACTTCCCCGTCTCTTATGATCCGCCAAAAAATCAGTACGGCGGTCCCCATTGCCGTCAAGGCCGCAACCGCGCCATAGCTTCGATGCCAAGGCCCTTCCTCAGCCCTGACACCATCTTATCTCTCCACCCTAACTCCCTAGGTCAAATTCTTCCCTTTCCCACCTTGAGGAGCATGTCTCCCGACCCAAACTTTCCCATCTCTTATGATCTGCCAAAAAATCAGTACGGTGGTCCCCGTTGCCGTTAGGGCCACAACCACACCATAGCTTCGATGCCAAGGCCCTTCCTCTGAACTAACACCATATTATCTCTCCACCCTAACTCCCTAGGTCAAATTCCCCCATGCCCTCCTCGCAGAGCATGTCTCACAGACCCTAACTTCCCCGTCTCTTAGGTTCCGCCGAAAAATCAGCACGGCGGTCCCCGTTGCCGTCAAGGCTGCAACCGTGCCATAGCTTCGATGCCAAGGCCCTTCCTCGGTCCTGACACCATCTTATCTCTCCACCCTAATTTTTCAGTTCAAATTCCCCCTTCCTTGCCTCGCGGAGCATGTCTCCTGGACCTAGACTTCCCCGTCTGTAATAATGCACCAAAAAATCAGCACGGCGGTTCCCATTGCCGTCAAGGCCACAACTGCACCGTAGCTTTGATACCAAGGCCCTTACTCAGTCTTGAAACCATATTATCTCTCCACCCTAACTCCTTGGGTGAAATTCCCCTTGTCTGCCTCGCGGAGCATGTCTCACAGACCCTAACTTCCCCGTCTCTTATGATACGCCGAAAAATCAGCACAACGGTGCCCGTTGTCGTCATGGCCGCAACCGCAGCATAGCTTTGATGCCAAGGCCGTTCCTTAGCCCTGACACCATCTTATCTCTCCACCCAAACTCCATGAGTCAAATTTCCCACTTGCCAGCCATCTCCTAGACCCAAACTTCCCCGTCTCTTATGATCCACCAAAAAATCAGCACGGCGGTCCCTGTTGCCGTCAAGGCCGAACCGCACCATAGCTTCGAAGCCAAGGCCCTTCCTCAGACCTGACACCATCTTATCTCTCCACCCTAACTCCCTAGGTGGAATCCCCCTTGTTCACCTCAGGAAGCATGTCTCTCAGACCCAAACTTCCCGTCTATTTTGATCTGTCGAAAAATTAGCACGACGGTCCCCATTGCGATCAAGGCCACAACTGCACAGTAGCTATGATGCCAAAGCCCTTTCTCGGCCTTGACACCATCTTATCTCTCCATCCTAACTCTCTGGGTGAAATTCTGCCCTTTCCCACCTCGAGGAGCGTGTCTCCCGACCCAAACTTCCCCGTCTCTTATGATCTGCCAAAAAATCAGCATGCCGGTCCCCGTTGCCGTTAGGGCCGCAACCACACCATAGCTTAAATGCCTAGGCCCTTTCTCAGAACTGACACCATCTTATCAATCCACCCTAACACCCCAAGTTAAATTCCCCCTTTCCTGCTTCGCAGAGCATGTCTCACGGACCCTAACTTCCCCGTCTCTTAGGTCCCACCGAAAAATCAGCACGACGGTCCCCGTTGCCGTCATGGCCACAACCACACCATAGCTTTGATGCCAAGGCCGTTCCTTAGCCCTGACACTATCTTATCTCCCCACCCAAACTCCATGGGTCAAATTTCCCACATGCTCACCATCTTCCAGACCCAAACTTCCCCGTCTCTTATGATCCGCCAAAAAATCTGCACGGCGGTCCCTGTTGCCGTCATGGCTGAACCGCACCATAGCTTCAATGCCAAGGCCCTTCCTCAGACCTGACACCATCTTATCTCTCCACCCTAACTCCCCAGGTGCAATCCCCCTTGCCCGCCTCGCGGAGCATGTCTCTCGAACCCAAACTTCCCTGTCTCTTTTAATCTGCCAAAAAGTTAGCATGGCGGTCCCCATTGCGATCAAGGCCACAACTGCACCATAGCTGTGATGCCAAAGCCCTTTCTTAGCCCTGACACCATCTTGTCTCTCCAACCTAACTCCCTGGGTGAAATTCAGCCCTTGCCCACATCAAGGAGCATGTCTCCTGACCCAAACTTCCCCGTCTCTTATGATCTGCCAAAAAATCAGCACGGCGGTCCCCGTTGCCATTAGGGCCGCAACCACACCATAGCTTAAATGCCTAGGCCCTTTCTCAAAACTGACACCATCTTATCACTCCAGCCTAACACCCTAGGTCAAATTCCCCCTTGCCCACCTCACGAAGCTTGTCTCATGGACCCTAATTTCCCCATCTCTTATGATCCACCGAAAAATCAGCACGGTGGTTCCCGTTGCCATCATTGCCGCAACCGCACCATAGTTTTGATGCCAAGACCCTTCCTCATCCCTAACACCATCTTATCTCTCCACCCGAACTCCATGGGTCAAATTGCCCACTTGTTGCCATCTCCTAGACCCAAACTTCCCCGTCTCTTATGATCTTCCGAAAAATCAGCACGGCGATACCTGTTGCCATCATGGCCACAACCGCACCATAGCTTTGATGCCAAGGTCCTTCCTTGGACCTGACACCATCTTATCTCTCCACCCTAACTCCTCAGGTGGAATCCCCTTGCCCGCATCATGGATCATGTCTCCCGGACCTAAACTTCCCCGACTCTTATGCTCCGCCAAAAAATTAGCACGGTCGTCCCCATTGTGGTCAAGGCCACAACTGCACCTTAGCTGTGATGCCAAAGCCCTTTCTCAGCCCTGACACCATCTTATCTCACCACCCCAACTTCCTGGGTCAACTTCCCCCCTTGCCCACCTTGCGGAGCATGTCTCCCGACCCCAACTTCCTC
>CM041639.1:1031402-1119962 GCA_023333625.1 Bothriochloa decipiens | reverse complement strand
GAGTTTTGGCTCAGAAAGACCGGGTTACTCGAAGTAGGACAATCAAGTGGTACAAGATACAATGGGATCAATATTCAGAAGAAGAAGCTACTTGGGAATCAGAAGATTACCTATTGGAGAACTTCCTAGAATTCTATGCATCTATCTAAGTTAAAATTCCCTCTACGAGTTATAACTCTTTTAGTGTGAGTTGTAAAAACCCTTTTCCCTTATGTACTTAGTTGAAGTGTGATTTCTTGACACATTTCCTTTTCCATTACTTCACCTACATCTTTAGATCTCGGGATGAGATTTCTTTAAGGGGGAAGGGCTGTAACACCTCTAGTGTTATATTAACTAAAACATGCCATGTCATCATATGCATCACAAAGCATTCATGTTTAAGTCAACCTTAATGTGCATCAACTAAAACGAGTT
Source organism: Bothriochloa decipiens (assembly GCA_023333625.1). Classification (NCBI taxonomy): domain Eukaryota; kingdom Viridiplantae; phylum Streptophyta; class Magnoliopsida; order Poales; family Poaceae; genus Bothriochloa; species Bothriochloa decipiens. Next base: position 1,119,545 of record CM041639.1, on the reverse strand, counting down.
TACATTTCATAGGTTGATTGTGGTTCTGGAATGTTTTGTCACATGAAATAATAAAACCCTACTTTCGAATGTCATCTCAAATACTTAGTTTATATTCTATGTACTTGAGGTGTAAATCGTGTTTACACTAGCGTCAAGCATAGTATATAAATCTAAGTCCAACCTTAAAAATGATTTCCACATTTGAAGTTGAATTTGGATTTCAAAGCTTATTCCCAAGTCTTGCAATTCAAATTAGAAAGCTATAAAGTGTTTATCAAAAGTCAACTTGGTCAACCAAGGGTACTATTGGGTCATGGACCTAAAAATGTCCTTGGATGATGTTTTTGATCACTAATGACCAACCAATTAATTTAGAAACCAAATCGAGTTTGAATTCGGTTTCAAAAACCCTTTATTTCAAAACCTAGTTTTATCTCCTTTTCTATGATTCAAAATCTATAAAGAATTTGGAGATACTCTAAAAAGATAGTTTGTAGATCTTGACAAGAGCTACGAAGTTGGTGTATAAAGTTTTTCAAGTTTCCAAAAAGAATTTCAAATGAATTTGAAAATACAGTTTTTAACAATTATCCGCCTTTGATTTTAAAACCATAATTCAAAAATTATACATAATTTGAGAAACTTTATATATGAAACATGTTTGGTTTGCAAAGTTAAACATTTCATAGTTTTGAAGATTTTCAAGTTTTATTGAAAAATCAAAAGTAATTTCAAATATTTATTTCTAGGGTTTTATTCCCCTTTTGAATTTGAATTCATATTTTGAAATCTATATAGAATTTGAGGATGCCAGTTAAATGAAAAGTGTATCTCTTAACAAGTTATGCAAATTCTATTTTTGGAGATTTTCATGTTCTTATATAAATTCAGGAGTAATTTATTATTTTCAACGAATGGCATTTCTGTAATTTGCTTGAACAGCGCTGAAGCCTATGGGCGGCCGCCATGACCGGCTTCTCAAGCCGCGCCGCCATCCAACGTTGCCCTGCCATTGCTGCTAGCTCACCACTGGACGCGCGAAGCATCATCGTCGTCGTGTCGCCCGTCCATACCTCACCTTTGGCCTATAAATAGCAAGCCAGCCGCCACCTTTCTTCTTCTTTTTCCCTCATCCGCCATCGCCGTCGACCTCCGCCGCCGCCCAAATTCGCCACCATCGCTCCATCTCTACCCACTTCATCTTGCCTGAAGCTCAGCCTTGACCTTGCGCTTCTTCTAAGCCACTTCGTGCCCGCTCTCGCCGTCTGAGCCGCCCGCACGACGTCGTCTTCCTCGCGACCGGTCACCGAGCCGCCGCGAGCTTTCTCGCGGGCCACCGCCGCCAAGATTGAAAATATATTCTCTTTAACCTTTCTATCATGTTCTCCATCTTCTCCTGCCTCTCATGCACATCTTGGCCAGCTTAATGGTGCACAGGAGTCGTCGTGACGCCGACCTTGCCGCCGGAGCACCGCTGCCGCCATTAGCGCCGTCGGCTACAGCTCGCCTCAGCCACTCTGAGCCTTCATCAACATGTGCACCATGCCCGTAATGAGCTCCTGCATCTGCCTGTACCCTTAATTTCTTCTATATCCTGTTGAGGCCGCCGGTCACCGTAGCTCGCCGCCGGCATGACCTTGCCGCTCCGCCGCTCGCGTAGCCGTTGCGGCTGGGGTTCAAGTTTGGTCTCATTTTGTTGTTGTTCGTGTTCGCGGGAGTGCGTAGCGCATGTAGATAGCCTCACCGTCACCTGAGACACTCCAATGATGCCTTTCCGCCGCACCGCCGCGCCGCCGTGCCGCCATGGCCGCCGGCCAGTGCGTCGCCGTCGCCCCGCCACTCCATTAACTAGCCCAAGTTATTCACCGTGTCGAGCTGAGCACGTAGGACCAAACCTCGTTGCCAGAGACCTCGCCGTCGGCGAGCAATGGCCGGTCAAAACCCGGCTGTCGCCGGTCAACGTCGGGAGGAATTTTCTTTTTCCTTTTTCTTTTTCTAGAAAATAATTTAAATGCTATTTTGTTTGAAAAATCATAGTAATTCATGTATTTTGTGTATGTTCTCTATGATGTCATCTATCTAGGAAAAATATGAAATGTCAAATTTGAGTACTTTTTGAATAAGTTAAAATTTGCCCTTTTAATTGAAAAATACACCTTCAATGATTTTTAATAAATAAAATATTTGGCTTTTATTTTTAAAAATTGTTTTGCCATCTAGTTAGACCAAGAGCTTTTTAAAATAAAATTTTGAGCTTAATTAGGCAACATTAATTTTTATGCCTTTATTTTATGTTTTTAAATAATTAATTAACCCCTTTATTTATGCTTAATCATTATAGGCTTGTTTGACTTTAGGATTGATTGATGACCTTAGGTCATTAACTCTAATGACCTTTGGCACTTTAGTTAATTATTTGCGCTTACCTGGATCATGTCATTAGGGCTTAATCAATGTTATTTCATTTGTTTAATAATCTTCTTAAATGACGTAGTTAACCCTAATGAACTTAGTAAGTTTTGGGTGGCTTGCAACTTTATCGTGAAGGAAAGTTGTACTCAAGCCCCTAATCTGGTCATGCATCCATCGAGCATCATGTTTACTATTCCATCAGGTTGAAGCATATCATTTTATCGTATAGATTCCGCTAACGGAGAATTTAACGTTGTCACCCCAGATCCGAAGGAAGAGCAGATTCAAAAATCGGGAGTTGAGCCAGAGCTCGAGACTGTCTACCCCGAATACCAAGGAAAGCCCCGGATGTATTCAAACCCTATTCTATTTTATAAAAGTTTTATCGCTTCAGCTATGGGATGTTGCATTAAGTAATAGGAGTTGAGTGAAAACCCACCAATTTCATTACCTGTTTTACTTCCATGTTCCTGGTTACCTGTTCTGGAAGATGCGTAGTAATGCTTAGCCCTGCTTAATTAGTTAAATGTTCAAAAGTAAAAGAATAAAAAAGATGAGATTAGTTTTATCTGCTGGAATCATGATGATAGTTAACAAATCGAGTTCGAATGGCTAACTTGCATTGGGAATGGAGTCCCTCTGTAGTGTTTCCGTCTATTGATGCCCTAGGTCCCGTGTCTATGGTGAACTGGTGATATCGAGAAACTAGAAAATCCACATGCATGAAGTGATATACAGTGGGCCAGAGTCCCCACGTATGTCATGGAGTGATATGTAGTGGGCCAGAGTCCCCATATATGTCATAGTATGGTATACTGTGGGTTTAAGTTCCCATGTATATCGGTACACTGGGTCGAAGTGCTCACGTGTATCATGTTGTGATATATGGCTGCGATTGTTATCCCAATATATCTGTGATCTAGTATGCATCAGAGTTAAAGTCCCCGGTATCCCAGTGATCTAGGTCCTAGCTGGGTATGAAAATGGATTCGAATAGCCATTGCTTCTCGAAGAAGAAGTCTTGATCATTGTTCATCATCGTAGTAACAACTTGAATGAAGATAAGGTATCAAAATGAAGTTGGTTGGTACGTTTTGATCTAGAGCAAGACAACTTTACTTTCTGTAATTGCTTTTCCACAAAAGTTCTTATCTCTTACAAGCCTTACCTTATCCCTCTAGCCTGCATTTCCTGAGTCTTCACCCCTTTTTCTTTCATCCGATCAGTCTTGTTGAGTACTTTTGTACTCAGGGTTTGTTGAACCCTTGTTGCAGGTGAGTCACATGGGCAGGAGTGCTTCACATCCTGCTGCATGACAGTCGTCGAGGAAAGTGATGACAAATAGGATGTCTCGCTCTTAGGCAGAGCATATAATCAAGGTTTTTGTAATCAGTTATATTGTTACTCCACTGCAATATGGTTTGTAATAATCAAACTTATGGTTTGTAGGCTTTGAACTAAATGGTTTGTAAACTTATGTTATTGTAATCCTTTCTCTATTTTGCTCCGATGTATATTATTTGTATACAACTATTGTAATACTGCAATGTCTCTTTGTAATGATTAATCCTACTCGAAGAATCATGGATGATTCAGGATTTACCTAAGAGACCTTTTAAGTCTTATGGAACACATTTATGGTTATTTGGAGTCTATTTAGACAATAATCATGCGTGTGGGCCATAGGATTTAGGAGGTTCTGCCACACGGGCAAGGGGGAATTTGACCCGGGGAGTTAGGGTGGAGAGATAAGATTGTGTCAGGGCTGAGGAAGGGCTTTGGCATTGAAGCTATGGTGCGGTTGCGGCCTTGACGGCAACGAGGACCACCGTGCTGATTTTTTGGCGGATGATAAGGGACGAGGAAGTTAGGGTCCGTGAGACAAGCTCTATGAGGCAGGCATGGGGGGAGTTTGACCTGGGGAGTTAGGGTAGAGAGATAAGATGGTGTCAGTTCTGAGGAAGGGCCTTGGCATCGAAGCTATGGTGCGTTTGCGGCCTTGACGACAATGGGGACTACCGCGCTAATTTTTCAGTGGATCATAAGAGACAGAGAAGTTTAAGTCCAGGAGAAGGTGGGCAAAGGGGGAATTTGATCCAAGGAGTTAGGGTGGATAGATAAGGTGGCATCTGGGCCAAGGAAGGGCCTTGGCATCGAAGCTATTGCATGGTTGTGGCCTTGATGACAACGGGGACCGCCGTGCTTATTTTTCGGTGGATCGTAAGAGACGGGGAAGTTTGGGTCCATGAGACATGCTCCGTGAGGTGCGCAAGGGGCAAATTTGACCAGGGAGTTGGGGTGGAGAGATAAGATGGTGTTAGGGCTGAGTAAGGGCCTTGGCATCAAAGCTATGGTGAAGTTGCGTCATTGACGGTAATAGGGACCGCCATGCTGATTTTTCGGCGGATCGTAAGAGATGGGTAAATTTGTTTCTGGGAGACATGCTCCGCGGGCCGGGCAAGGGGGAATTTAACCCAGGGTGTTAGGGTGGAGAGATAAGATGGTTTCAAGGCTAAGAATGGGCCTTGGCATCGAAGCTATGGTGCGGTTTGCAGCCTTCACGGCAACGGGGAACGCCATGCTGATTGTGCGGCCGATCATAAGAGACATGGAAGTTTGGGTCCGGGAGACATGCTTTGCGAGGCAGGCAAGGGGGAAATTTGACCCAGGGAGTTAGGGTGGAGAGATAAGATGGTGTCAGGGCTAAGGAAGGGCCTTGGCATTAGAGCTATGGTGCGGTTGTGGCCTTGACGACAACGGGGAACGCCGTGCTGATTTTTCGGTGGATCATAAGAGATGGGGAAATCTGGGTCCGGGAGACATGCTCCGCGAGGCGGGTAAGGGGGATTCAACCCAAGGAGTTAGGGTGGGGAGATAATATGGTGTCCGCACTGAGTAAGGGCCTTGGCATCAGAGCTATGGTGCGGTTGTAGCCTTCACAGCAATAGGGACCGCCAAGCTGATTGTGCGGCGCATCATAAGTGACATGGAGGTTTGGGTCCGGGAGACATGCTGCGCGAGGTGGGAAAGGGGGAATTTGACCTGAGGAGTTAGGGTGGAGAGATAAGATTGTGTTAGAGCTAAGGAAGGGCCTTGGCATTGAAGCTATGGTGCGGTTGCGGCCTTGACGGCAACGGGGACCATCGTGCTGATTTTTCGGCCGATCTTAAGAGACGGGGTAGTTAGGGTCCGTGAGACATGCTCTGCGAGGCAGGCAAGGGGGAGTCTGACTTGGGGATTTAGGGTGGAGAGATAACATGGTGTCAATTCTGAGGAAGGGTCTTGGCATCGAAGCTATGGTGCGGTTGCGGCCTTGAGGGCAATGGGGACCGTCGTGCTGATTTTTCGGCTGATCATAAGAGACAGGGATGTTTGGGGCTGGAGACATGCTCCGCGAGGTGGGCAAGGGTGGAATTTGACCCAGGGAGTTAGGGTAGAGAGATAAGATGGTGTCAGGGCTGAGGAAGTGTCATGGCACCAAAGCTATGGTGTGGTTGCGGCCTTGACGGCAACGGGGACCACCGTGCTGATTTTTTGGTGGATCATATGAGACGGGGAAGTTTGGGTCCGGGAGACATGCTCCGCGAGGTGGGCAAGGTCGAATTCAACTCGTGTCATTTGGGTGGAGAGATAAGATGGTGTCAGAGCCAATGAATGGCCTTGGCATCGAAGCTATGGTGTGGTTGCGGCCTTGATGGCAACGGGGACTGCTGTGCTGATTTTTTGGCGGATCATAAGAGACGGGGAAGTTTGGGTCTGGGAGATGGTGAACAAGGTGGCAATTTGACCCAGGGAGTTAGGGTGGATAGATAAGATGCTATCAGGGCTAAGGAAGGGCCATCACATTGAAGTTATGGTGCAGTTGTGGCCTTGATGGCAACGGAGATTGCCGTGCTGATTTTTTCAGTGGATTATAAGAGACGGGGAAGTTTGTGTTCGGGAGAAGGTGGGCAAGGTGGGACTTTGACCCGGGGAGTTAGGGTGGACAGATAAAGTGGCATCTAGGCTAAGGAAGGACCTTGGCTTTAAAGCTATGGCACGGTTGCGGCCTTGACGGCAACGGGGACCGCCGTGCTGATTTTTTGGTGGATCGTAAGAGACGGGGAAGATTGGGTCCAGTAGACATGCTCCGCCAGGCAGGCAAGGGGGAATTTGACCCAGGAAATTAGGGTGTAGAGATAAGATAGTGTCAGGGCTGAGTAAGGGCCTTGGCATCAAAGCTATGGTGCAGTTGCGGCGTTGATGGTAATAGGGACCGCCGTGCTGATTTTTCGGCGGATCATAAGAGACGGGGAAATTTGGGTCCGGGAGACATGCTTCGTGAGCCGGGCAAGGGGGAATTTAACCCAGCGTGTTAGGGAAATGAGATAAGGTGGTGTCAAGGCTGAGGATGGGCCTTGGCATCAAAGCTATGGTGCGGTTGTAGCCTTCACGGCAACGGGGACCGCCATGCTGAATGTGTGACGGATCGTAAGGGATGGCTGACAACTATTCAGGTAGTTGCAAACGGTATGATACCTTTCCTATTTGTGCGAAAACCTAAAATGGTCCAATATAACGAGGTGCTAGCTTGCCTTTGACTCCAAACCGAGTAACTCCTTTCATAGGTGACACCTTTAGATATACATAATCTCCCTTATTGAACCACAAGGGTCGATGCCTTTTGTCTGCACAACTCTTCTGACAAGACTGGGCCACCTTTAAGTTTTGTTGTATTTGCTTAACTTATTCTTCTGTTTCTTTTACCAGATCCACTCCAAAGAATCTTCTTTCTCCAGGTTTTGACCAGCTCAATAGAGTTCTACATCTGCAACCATATAGTGCTTCAAATGGTGCTTACAGCCCGTCTCGCAGAGCATGTCTCCCGGACCCAAACTTGCATGTCTCTTACGATCCACCGCACAATCAGCATGGCGGTCCCCCATTGCCGTGAAGGCTGCAACCGCACCATAACTTTGATGCCAAGGCCCATCCTTAGCCTTGACACCATCTTATCTCTCCACCATAACACCCTGGGTCAAATTCCCCCTTGCCTGGATCGTGGAGCATGTCTCCCGGAACCAAATTTCCCCGTCTCCTACGATCCGTCGAAAAATTAGCACGGTGGTCCCAGTTACCGTCAAGGCCGCAACCACACCACAGCTTCAATGCCAAGGCCCTTACTTAGCCTTGTCACTATCTTATCACTCCACCCTAACTCTCTAGGTCAAATTCCCCCTTGCCTGCCTAGTGGAGCATGTCTCACGGACCCTAACTTCCCCGTCTCTTATGATCCACCGAAAAATCAGCATGGCGATCCCCGTTGCTGTCAAGGACGCAACCGCACCATAGCTTCAATGCCAAGGCCCATACTCGGCCCTGACACCATATTATCTCTCCACCCTAACTCCTTGGGTTGAATCCCCCTTACCCACCTCATAGACCCAGACTTCATCATCTCTTACGATCCACCAAAAAATCAGCACGGCGTTCACCGTTGCTGTCAAGGCCACAACCGCACCATAGCTCTAATGCAAAGGCCCTTCCTTAGCCCTGACACCATCTTATCTCTCCACCCTAACTCCCCAGGTGAAATTTCCCACTTGCCCACCTCACAGAGCATGTCTCCCGGACCCAAACTTCCACGTCTATTACGATCCACCGCACAATCCGCATGGCGGTCCCCGTTGCTATGAAGGCTGCAACCGCACCATAACTTCAATGCCAAGGCCCATACTTAGCCTTGACACCATTTTATCTCTCCACTCTAACACCTTGGGTTAAATTCCCCCTTGCCCGGCCCACGGAGCATGTCTCCCAGAAACAAATTTACCCGTCTCTTACGATCCACCGAAAAATCAGCACGGCGGTCCCTGTTACCGTCAACGTCGCAACTACACCATAGCTTTGATGCCAACGCCCTTACTCAGCCCTAACACCATCTTATCTCTCCACCCTAACTCTCCAGTCAAATTTCCCCCTTGCCCACCTCACAGAGCATGTCTCATGGACACAAACTTCACCGTCTCTTATGATCCACTGAAAAATTAGCACGGTGGTCCCCGTTGCCATCAAGGCCACAACCATGCCATAGCTTCAATGCCAAGGCCCTTCCTCAGCCCAAACGCCACCTTATCTATCCACCCTAACTCCCCAGATCAAATTCCCCCCTGGCTGCCTTCTCCTGGACCCAAACTTCCCCGTCTCTTATGATCCACTGAAAAATTAGCACGACAGTCTCCATTGCCGTCAAGGCCACAACCATACCATAAATTTGATGCCAAGGCCCTTCCTTAGCCCTGATAGAATCTTATCTATTGACCCTAACTCCCTGGGTCAAATTTCCATATTGCCCGTCACATCCCGGACCCAAACTTCCCCGTCTCTTATGATCCGCCAAAAAATCAGCACAGCGGTCCCCGTTGCCGTCAAGGCCGCAACCACACCATAGCTTTGATGCCAAGGCCATTCATCAGCTCTGACACCATCTTATCTATCCACCCTAACTACCTAGGTCAAATTCCCCCCTCGCCTACATCACAGAGCATGTTTCCTAGACCCAAACTTCCCTGTCTCTTATGATCCGCCAAAAAATCAGCACGGCGGTCCCCGTTGCCGTCAAGGCCGCAGCCACACCATAGCTTCGATGCCATGACACTTCCTCATTCTTGACAAAATCTTATCTCTCTACCCTAACTCCCTGGGTCAAATTCTGCCTTTCCACCTCGTGGAGCATGTCTCCTGAACCAAACTTCCCCGTCTCTTGCGATCACCCAAAAAATCGGCACGGCGGTCTCCGTTGCCGTCAAGGCCGCAACCGCACCATAGCTTTGATGCCAAGGCCCTTCCTCAGAACTAACACCATCTTATCTCTCCACCCTAACTCCCCAGCTCAAATCCCCTTGCCCACCTCACAGAGCATGTCTCACGGACCCTAACTTACCTGTCTCTTATGATCCGCCCAAAAATTAGCACGGCGGTCCCCGTTGCTGTCAAGGCCACAACCGCACCATAGCTTCAATGCCAAGGCCCTTCCTCAGCCTTGACACAATCTTATCTCTCCACCATAATACCCTGGGTCAAATTCCCCCTTGCCTGGGTTGCGGAGCATGTCTCCCGGACCCAAATTTCCCCGTCTCTTATGATCCGCCAAAAAATCAGCACAACAGTCGCTATTACCGTCAAGGCCGCAACTGCACCATAGCTTTAATTCCAAGGCCCTTACTTAGCCTTGACACCATCTTATCTGTTCATCCTAACTCCCCGGGTCAAATTCCCCCTTGCCCACCTCACGGAGCATGTTTTCCGGACCCAAAATTCCCCGTCTCTTACGATACACCAAAAATTAGCACGGCGGTCCTCGTTGCCGTCAAGGCCGCAACTGTGACATCGCTTTGATGCCAAGGCCCTTCCTCAGCCTAGACACTACCTTATCTCTCCACCCTAACTCCCCGTGTCAAATTCCCCTTTGCCCGCTTCTCCCGGACCTAAACTTTATCGTCTCTTATGATCCATCGAAAAATCAGCACGGCAATCCCCGTTGCCATCAAGGCCACAACAGCACCATAACTTCAAAGCCAAAGCCCTACCTTAGCCCTGACACCATCTTATCTATGCACCCTAACTCCCTGGGTCAAATTGCCACCTTGCCTGCCATCTCCCAGACACAAACTTTGCCTTCTCTTATGATCCGTCAAAAAATCAGCACGCCGGTCCCCGTTGCCGTCATGGTCACAACCACACCATAGCTTTGATGCCAAGGACATTCCTTGGCCCCAACACCATCTTATCTCTCCACCCTAACTATCCGGGTCAAATTCCCCCCTTGCCCACCTCGCAGAGCATGTCTCCCGGAGATCCGCTGAATCAGCACGGTGGTCCCCGTTGCCGTCAAGGCTGCAACCACACCAAAGCTTCGATGCCATGGCCCTTCCTCCACCCTGACACCATCTTATCACTTCACCCTAACTCCCTGGGTCAAATTGCACCCTTGCCCACCTCGCAGAGCATGTCTTCCGACCCAAACTTCCTCATCTCTTACGATCCACCAAAAAATCAGCACGGCGGTCCCCATTATCGTCAAGGCCGCAACAGCACCATAGCTTCGATGCCAAGGCCCTAGTTTAGAGCTGACGCCATCTTATCTCTCCATCCTAACTCCCTGGGTCAAACTCCCCCATGCCTGCCTCATGGAGCATGTCTCACAGACCCTAACTTCCCCTTCTCTTATGATCCCTCGAGAAATCAGCATGGCGGTCCCTGTTGCCGTCAGGGCTGCAACCGCACCATAGCTTCGATGCCAAGGCCCTTCCTCAGCCCTGACACAATCTTATCTCTCCATCCTAACTCCTCGGGCCAAATTCCCCCTTGCCCACCTCGTGGAGCATGTTTCCCGGACCAAGACTTCCCCGTCTCTTACGATCCACTGAAAAATCAGCACGGCGGTCCCTGTTGCCCTCAAGGCCACAACCGCAGCATAGCTTTGATGCCAGGGCCCTTCCTTAGGCCTGACACCATATTCTCTCTCCACCCTAACCCCTCGGGTCAAATTCCCCCTTTCCCACATTGCAGAGCATGTCTCCCGGACCCAAACTTCCACGTCACTTATGATCCGCCGCACAATCAGCACGACGGTCCCTGTTGCCGTCAAGGCTGCAACCGCAACATAGCTTCGATGCCAAGGCCCATCCTCAGCCTTGATGCCATCTTATCTCTCCAGCCCAACACCCAAGTCAAATTCCCCCTTGCCCGGCTCATGGAGCTTGTCTCCTAGACCTAAATTTCCCCATCTCTTAAGATCCGCCAAAAAATCAGCACGGCGGTCCCTATTACCGTCAAGGCTGCAACCGCACCATAGCTTCGATGCCAACGCCCTTACTTAGCCTTGTCACCATCTTATCACTCCACCCTAATTCTCCAGGTCAAATTCCCCCTTGCCCATCAAGCAGAAAATCAGCACGGCGTTCCCCGTTGCTGTCAAGGATGCAACCGCACCATAGCTTTGATGCCAAGGCCCTTACTCAGCCTGACACCATATTATCTCTCCACCCTAACTCCTTGGGTTGAATTCCCCCCTTACCTACCTCGCAGAGGATGTCTCCCGGACCCAAACTTCCCCATCTCTTACGATCCATCGAAAAATCAGCATGGTGTTCTCCGTTGCCGTCAAGGCCACAACCGCACCATAGCTTTAATGCCAAGGCCCTTCCTCATCCCTGACACTATCTTATCTCTCCATCCTAACTATCTGGGTCAAATTTCCCACTTGCCCACCTTGCAGAGCATGTCTCCTGGACCCAAACTTCCACATCTCTTATGATCCACCGCACAATCAGCATGGCTGTCCCCGTTGCCGTGAAGGCTGCAATTGCACCTTAGCTTCAATGCCAAGGCTCATCCTCAGCCTTGACACCATCTTATCTCTCCACCCTAACACCCTAGGTTAAATTTCCCCTTGCCCGGCTCACGGAGCATGTCTCCCGGACCCAAATTTCCCTGTCTCTTACGATCCGCCAAAAATTCAGCACGGCGTTCTCCGTTGCCGTCAAGGCCGCAACTGCACCATAGCTTTAATGCTAAGGCCCTTACTCAGCCCTGACACTATCTTATCTCTCCACCCTAACTCCCCGGTTGGCCCTTGCCCACCTCATGGAGCATGTCTCATGGACCCAAACTTCCCCGTCTCTAACGATCCACTGAAAAATCAGCACGGCGGACCCCGTTGCCGTCAAGGCCACAACCATGCCATAGCTTCAATGCCAAGGCCATTCCTCAGCTTAGACACCACCTTATCTATCCACCCTAACTCTCCAGATCAAATTCCCCCTTGCCCGCCTTCTCCCAGACCCAAACTTCCCTGTCTCTTATGATCCACTGAAAAATTAGCACGGCAGTCTCCATTGCTGTCAAGGCCACAACCACACCATAAATTTAATGCCAAGGCCCTTCCTTAGCCCTGATAGCATCTTATCTATCGACCCTAACTCCCTGGGTCAAATTTCCATATTGCCCGCCATATCCTGGACCCAAACTTCCCCGTCTCTTATGATCCGCCAAAAAATCAGCACAACGGTCCCCGATGCCATCAAGGTCGCAGCCACACCATAGCTTTGATGCCAAGGCCATTCATTGGCTCTGACACCATCTTATCTCTCCACCCTAACTATGTGTGTCAAATTCCCCCCTTGCCCACCTTGCGGAGCATGTCTCCCGGACCCAAACTTCCCCGTTTCTTATGATCCGCAAAAAAATTAGCACGGCGGTCCCCGTTGCCGTCAAGACCGCAACCACACCATAGATTCGATGCTATGACACTTCCTCAGCCTTGAAACTATCTTATCTCTCCACCCTAACTCTCTGGGTCAAATTCCATCCTTTCCCACCTCACGGAGCATTTCTCCCGACCTAAACTTCCCCGTCTCTTACGATCGGCCAAAAATTCAGCACGGCAGTCCCCGTTGCTGTCAAGGCCGCAACCACACCATAGCTTTGATGCCAAGGCCCTTCCTCAGAACTGACATCATCTTATCACTCCACCCTAACTCCCTAGCTCAAATCCCCCCTTGCCCACCTCGCGAAGCATGTCTCACCGACCCTAACTTCCCCGTCTCTTATGATCCGCCCAAAAATTAGCACAGCGGTCCCGTTGCCGTCAAGGCAGCAATCGCACCATAGCTTCAATGCCAAGGCCCTTCCTCAACCTTGACACAATCTTATCTCTCCACCCTAACTCCTCGAGTAAAATTCCCCCTTGTCCGCCTCGCGAAGCATGTCTCTCGGACCAAAAATTCCATGTCTCTTACAATCCGCCGCAAAATCCGCATGACAGTCCCTGTTGCCGTGAAGGCTGCAACCACACCATAGCTTCGATACCAACACCCATCCTCAGCCTTGACACCATCTTATCTCTCCACCATAACACCTTGGGTCAAATTCCCCCTTGCCCGACACGCGGAGCATGTCTCCCGGACCCAAATTTCCCTGTTTCTTATGATCCGCCAAAAAATCAGCACGACGGTCCTTGTTAACGTCAAGGCCGCAACTGCACCATAGCTTTAATGCCAAGGCCCTTACTTAGGCTCGACACCATCTTATCTATTCACCCTAACTCCCAGAGTCAAATTCCCCCTTGCCCGCCTTGCGGAGCATGTCTCCCGGACCCAAACTTCCCCGTTTCTTATGATACACCAAAAAATCAGCACGACGGTCCCTGTTGCCGTCAAGACCGCAACCGTGCCATAGCTTCAATGCCAAGGCACTTCCTTAGCCCAGATGCCACCTTATATCTCCACCCTAACTCATCATGTCAAATTCCCCCTTGCCCGCCTTCTCCCGAACCCAAACTTCCCAGTCTCTTATGATCCGTCCAAAAATCAGCACGGTAGTCCCCGTTACCGTCATGGCCACAACCGCACCATAACTTCAATGCCAAGGCCCTACTTAGCCTTGACACCATCTTATCTATCCACCCTAACTCCTTGGGTAAAATTTCCACCTTGCCTACCATCTACCGGACCCAAACTTCACCGTCTCATATGATCCGCTAAAAAATTAGCACGGCGGTCCCCGTTGCCGTCAATTGTCGCAACCACACCATAGCTTTGATGCCAAGGCCATTCCTCGGCCCTGACACCATATTATCTCTCTATCCTAACTACCTAGGTTGAATTCCCCCCTTGCCCACCTCACAGAGCGTGTCTCCCAGACCCATACTTTCCTGTCTTTTATGATCCGCTGAAAAATCAGCACGATGGTCCCCGTTCCATCAAGGCCGCAACCGCACCATAGCTTCAATGCCAAGGCCCTTCCTCAGCACTACACCATCTTATCTCTCCACCCTAACTCCTTGGGTCAAATTCTGCCCTTGCCCACCTCGCAGAGCATGTCTCCCGACCAAACTTCCCCGTCTCTTATGATCCGGCAAAAAATCAGCACGACGATCCCCGTTGCCGTCAAGGCCGCAACCGCGCCATAGCTTCAATGCTAAGGCCCTTCCTTAGCCCTGACACCATCTTATCTCTCCATCCTAACTCCTCGGGTCAAATTCCCCCTTGCCTGCCTTGTGGAGCACGTCTCCCGGACCAAGACTTCCCCGTCTCTTACGATCCATAGAAAAATCAGCACGGCAGTTCCCGTTGCCGTCAAGGCCACAACCGCACCACAGCTTTGATGCCAAGGCCCTTCCTTAGCCCTGACACTATCATATCTCTCTACCCTAACCCCTCAGGTCAAATTCCCTCTTTCCCACCTCACAGAGCATGTCTCCCGGACCCAAACTTCCATGTTACTTATGATCCGCCGCAGAATCAGCATGACGGTCCCCGTTGGCATCAAGGCTGCAACCACACCATAGCTTTAATGCCAAAGGCCTTCCTCGGCCTTGAAGCCATCTTATCTCTCCATCCCAACACCCTAGGTCAAATTCCCCCTTGCACGGCTCGCGGAGCATGTCTCCTTGACCCAAATTTCCCCATCTCTTAAGATCCGCCGAAAAATCAGCACGGCGGTCCCTGTTACCGTCAAGGCAGCAACTGCACCACAGCTTTGATGCCAAGGCCCTAACTCAGCCCTAAAACCATCTTATATTTCTACCCTAACTCCCCAGGTTGAATTCCCCTTGCCCACCTCGTGGAGCATGTCTCCTGATCCCAAACTTTCCCCGTCTCTTACGATCCACTAAAAAATCAGCACGGCGATCCCTAACTTCCATGCCATGGCACTTCCTTAGCCCTGACACCATCTTATCTCTCTACCCTAACTCCTTGGGTCAAATTCCACCCTTGCCCACCTCGCAGAGCATGTCTTCCGACCCAAACTTCTCCGTCTCTTACGATCAGCCAAAAAACAGCATGGCGGTCCCGTTGCCGTCAAGGCCGCAACCGCACCATACCTTCGATGCCAAGGCCCTTCCTCAGAACTGACACCATCTTATCTCTCCACCCCAACTCCCCAGGTCAAACTCCCCCCTTGCCCGCATCGCAGAGCATTCTCAGGGACCCAAACTTTCTCGTCTCTTATGATCCCCGTTGCCGTCAAGGCCGCAACTGCACCATAGCTTCAATGCCAAGGCCCTTTCTTAGCCCTGACACAATCTTATCTCTCCACCCTAACTCCTTGGGTCAAATTCCCTACTTGCCTACCTCGTGGAGCATGTCTCCAGGGCCCAAACTTTCACTTCTCTTACGATTCGCCGCACAATCAGCAAGGCGGTCCCCATTGCCGTGAGGGCTGCAACCGCACCGTAGCTTTGATGCCAAGGCCCATCCTCAGCCTTGACACCATCTTATCTCTCCACCATAACACCTTGGGTCAAATTCCCCCTTGCTCGGCTCACAGAGCATGTCTCCCGGACCCAAATTTCCCCGTCTCTTACGATCCACCGAAAAATCAGCACGGCGGTCCCTGTTACCGTCAAGGCCGCAACTACACCATAGCTTCGATGCCAAGGCCCTTATTCAGCCCTGACACCATCTTATCTCTCTACCCTATTTCCCTAGGTCAAATTACCCCCTTGCCCACCTCGCGGAGCATGTCTCCCGGACCCAAATTTCCCCGTCTCTTATGATCCGCCGAAAAATCAGCATGGCGGTCCCTGTTACCGTCAAGGCCGCAACTGCACCATAGCTTCAATGCCAAGGCTCTTACTCAGCCCTAATGCCATATTATCTCTTCACCCTAACTCCCTGGGTTAAATTCCCCTTGCCCACCTCGCGGAGCATGTCTCCCGGACCCAAACTTCCCCGTCTCTTATGATCCACCAAAAAATCAGCACGGCGGTCCCCATTGCCATCAAGGCTGCAACCATGCCATAGATTTGATGCCAAGGCCACTCCTCAGCCCTGACGCCACCTTATCTCTCCACCCTAACTCCCCGAGTCAAATTCCCCCTTGCCCACCTTCTCTCGGACCCAAACTTCCCCGTCTCTTATGATCCGCCGAAAAAATCAGCACGGCAGTCCCCATTGCCATCAAGGCCACAACCACACCATAACTTCAATGCCAAGGCCCTTCCTTAGCCCTGACACTATCTTATCTATCCACCCTAACTCCTAGGTCAAATTGCCCACCCTCCCGGACCCAAACTTCACCGTCTCTTATGATCCGCCAAAAAATCAGCACGGCGGTCCCCGTTGCCGTCAATGCAGCAACCACACCATAGCTTCGATGCCAAGGCCATTCCTTGGCCCTGACACCATCTTATCTCTCCACCCTAACTACCCAGGTCAAATTCCCCAATTACCCACCTCGTGGAGCATGTCTCCCGGACCCAAACTGCCCCGTCTCTTATGATCCGCTGAAAAATCAGGACGGTGGTCCCCGTTGCCGTCAAGGCCGCAACCACACCATAGCTTCGATGCCATGGCCCTTTCTTAGCCCTAACACCATCTTATCTCTCCACCCTAACTCCTTGGGTCAAATTCCTCCCTTGCCCATCTCGCGGAGCATGTCTCCTGACCTAAACTTCCCCGTCTCTTACGATCCGCCAAAAAATTAGCACGGTGGTCCATGTTGCCGTTAAGGCCGCAACCGCACCATAGCTTCGATGCCAAGGCCCTTCCTTAGAACTGACACCATCTTATCTCTCCACCCTAACTCCCTGGGTCAAACTCCCCCTTTCCCACCTCACGGAGCATGTCTCACGGACCCTAACTTCCCGTTCTCTTATGATCCACCGGAATATGAGCACGGCGGTCCCCACTGTCCTCAAGGCTGCAACCGCACCATAGCTTTGATGCCAAGGCCCTTCCTCAGACTTGATGCCATCTTATCTCTTCATCCCAACACCCTGGGTCAAATTCCCCCTTACCCGACTCACGAAGCATGTCTCCTAGACCCAAATTTCCCCGTCTCTTAAGATCCGCTGAAAAATCAGCACGGTGGTCCCTGTTACCGTCAAGGCAGCAACTGCACCATAGCTTCAATGCCAAGGCCATTCCTTGGCCCTAAAACCATCTTATCTCTCCACCCTAACTACCTGGGTCAAATTCCCCAATTTCCCACCTTGTGGAGCATGTCTCCCGGACCCAAATTTCCCCATCTCTTATTATCCGCTGAAAAATCAGGACGGTGGTCCCCGTTGTTGTCAAGGCCGCAACCACACCATAGCTTCGATGCCATGGCCCTTTCTTAGCCCTAACACCATCTTATCTCTCCACCCTAACTACTTGGGTCAAATTCCTCCCTTGCCCATCTCACGGAGCATGTCTCCTGACCCAAACTACCCCATCTCTTACGATCCGCCAAAAAATTGGCACGGTGGTCCACGTTGCCGTCAAGGCCGCAACCACACTATAGCTTTGATGCCAAGGCCCTTCCTCAAAACTAACACCATCTTATCTCTCCACCCTAACTCCCTGGGTCAAACTCCCCCTTGCCCACCTCGTGGAGCATGTCTCACGGACCCTAACTTCCCGTTCTCTTATGATCCAACGAAAAATTAGCACGGCGGTCCGCGTTAAGGCTGCAACTGCACCATAGCTTCGATGCCAAGGCCCTTCCTTAGCCCTGATACCATCTTATCTCTCCATCCTAACTCCTTGGGTCAAATTCCCCCCTTGCCCGCCTCGTGGAGCATGTCTCCCGCACCAAGACATCCCCGTTCTTACGATCCACTGAAAAATCAGCACGGTGATCCCCGTTGCCGTCAAGGCCACAACCATACCATAGCTTCAATGCCAAGGTGCTTCCTTGGCCCTGACACCATCTTATCTCTCCACCCTAACCCCTCGGGTCAAATTCCCTCTTTCCCACCTCGCAGAGCATGTCTCCCGGACCCAAACTTCCACGTCACATATCATCCACCGCACAATCAGCACGACGGTCCCCGTTGGCATCAAGGCTGCAACTGCGCCATAGCTTCGATGCCAAGGCCCTTCCTCAGCCTTGACACCATGTTATCTCTCCATCCCAACACGCTGGGTCAAATTCCCCCTCACCCGGCTCACGAAGCATGTCTCCTAGACCCAAATTTCCCCGTCTCTTAAGATCCGCTGAAAAATCAGCACGGCGGTCCCTGTTACCATCAAGGCAGCAACTGCACCATAGCTTCAATGCCAAGGCCCTTACTTAGCCCTAAAACCATTTTATCTCTCTATCCTAACTCCCTGGGTTGAATTCCCCCTTGCCCACCTCACAGAGCATGTCTCCCGGTCCTAAACTTTCCTCGTCTCTTACGATCCACCAAAAAATCAGCACGGCGGTCCCCGTTGTCGTCAAGGCCACAACCGCACCATAACTTTGATGCCATGGCCCTTCCTTGGCCCTGACACTATCTTATCTCTCCACCCAAACTCCTTGGGTCAAATTCCCCCTTTCCTGCCTCGCGGAGCATGTCTCCCGAACCCAAACTTCCATGTCTCTTATGATCCGCCGCACAATCAGCACGTCGGTCCCCGTTCCTATCAAGGCCACAACCATACCATAGCTTTGATGCAAAGGCACTTCCTCAGCCTTGACACCATCTTATATCTCCACCCTGACACCCTAGGTCAAATTCCTCCTGGCCTGGCTAGCGAGCATGTCTCTCGGACCCAAATTTCCCCGTCTCTTAAGATCCGCCAAAAAATCACCACGGCCGTCCCTATTTCTGTCAAGGCCGCAACTGCACCATAGCTTTGTTGAAAAGGCCCTTACTCAGCCCTAAAAGCATCTTATCTCTCCACCCTAACTACCTGGGTTGAATTCCCCCTTTCCCACCTCGCGGAGCATGTCTCCTGGACCCAAACTTCCCCGTCTCTTGTGATCCATGAAAAATTAGCGCGGCGGTCCCCATTGCCATCAAGGCCGCAACCGTGCCATAGCTTTGATGCCAAGGCCCTTCCTTATCCTAGATGCCACCTTATCTCTCCACCCTAACTCCCCAGGTCAAATTCCCCCTTGCCCGCCTTCTCCCGAACCCAAACTTACCCGTCTCTTATGATCGACTAAAAATTTAGCACGGCAGTCTCCGTTGCCATCAAGCCACAACTGCACCATAACTTCAATGCCAAGGCTCTTACTTAGCCCTAAAACCATTTTATCTCTCTATCCTAACTCCTTGGGTTGAATTCCCCCTTGCCCACCTCGCAGAGCATGTCTCCCGGTCCCAAACTTTCCTCGTCTCTTACGATCCACCAAAAAATCAGCACGGCGGTCCCCGTTGCCGTCAAGGCCACAACCGCACCATAACTTTGATGCCATGGCCCTTCCTTTGCCCTGACACTATCTTATCTCTCCACCCTAACTCCTTGGGTCAAATTCCCCCTTTCCTGCCTCGCGGAGCATGTCTCCCGAACCCAAACTTCCACGTCTCTTATGATCCGCCGCACAATCAGCACGATGGTCCCCGTTCCCATCAAGGCCACAACCACACCATAGCTTCGATGCAAAGGCACTTCCTCAGCCTTGACACCATCTTATATCTCCAGCCCGACACCCTAGGTCAAATTCCTCCTGGCCCGGCTAGCGAGCATGTCTCCCGGACCCAAATTTCCCCGTCTCTTAAGATCCGCCAAAAAATCAGCACGGCCGTCCCTATTTTCGTCAAGGCCGCAACTGCACCATAGCTTTGTTGACAAGGCCCTTACTCAGCCCTGAAAGCATCTTATCTCTCCACCCTAACTACCTGGGTTGAATTCCCCCTTGCCCACCTCGCAGAGCATGTCTCTTGGACCCAAACTTCCCCGTCTCTTGCGATCCATAAAAAATTAGCACGGCGGTCCCCATTGCCATCAAGGCCGCAACCGTGCCATAGCTTCGATGCCAAGGCCCTTCCTTGGCCCAGATGCCACCTTATCTCTCCACCCTAACTCCCCAGGTCAAATTCTCCCTTGCCCGCCTTCTCCCGGACCCAAACTTCCCCGTCTCTTATGATCCACTAAAAATTTAGCACGGCAGTCTCCGTTGCCATCAAGGCCAGAACTGCAACATCACTTCAATGTCAAGGCCCTTCCATAGCCCTGACAACATCTTATCTATCTACCCTAACTCCCTGGGTCAAATTTCCACCTTGCCCGCCATCTCTCGGACCCAAACTTCCCCGTCTCTTATGAACCGCCCAAAAATCAGCCCAGCAGTCCCCGTTGCCGTCAAGGCCGCAACCACACCATAGCTTCGATGCCAAGGCCATTCATCAGCCCTGACACCATCTTATCACTCCACCCTAACTACCCAGGTCAAATTCCCCCTTGCCCACCTCACGGAGCTTGTCTCCCGGACCCAAACTTCCCCGTCTCTTATGATCCGCTAAAAAATCAGCACGGCGGTCCCCTTTGCTGTCAATGCCGCAACCACACCATAGCTTCGATGTCACGGCACTTCCTCAACCCTGAAACCATGTTATCTCTCTACCCTAACTCCCTGTGTTAAATTTGACACTTTCCCACCTCGCGGAGCATGTCTCCCGACCTAAACTTCCCCATCTCTTACAAGCATCCAATAAACCAGCATGGCAGTCCACGTTGCCGTCAAGGCCGCAACCGCACCATGGCTTCGATGCCAAGGCCCTTCCTTAGAACTGACACCATCTTATCTCTCCACCCTAACTCCCTAGGTCAAACTTCCACCTGGCCTGCCTCGCGGAGCATGTCTCCCAGACCCAAATTTCCCGGTCTCTTACGATCCACCAAAAAATCAGCACGGCGGTCCTTGTTACCGTCAAGGCCACAACTGCACCATAGCTTCGATGCCAAGGCCCTTACTCAGCCCTGACACCATCTCATCTCTGTACCCTAACTTCCTAGGTTGAATTACCCCCTTGCCCGCCTCACAGAGCATGTCTCCTAGACCCAAACTTCCTCGTGTCTTATGATCCATCGAAAAATCAGCATGGCGGTCCCTGTTGCCGTCAAGGCCACAACCGTGCCATAGCTTTGATGCCAAGGCCCTTCCTCAGCCTAGATGCCACCTTATCTCTCCACCCTAACTCCCCGGGTCAAATTTCCCCTTGCTCTCCTTCTCCCGGACCCAAACTTTCCAGTCTCTTATGATTAAACAAAAAATCAGCACGGCAGTCTCCGTTGCCGTCAAGGCCACAACCGCACCATAACTTCATGTAATACCCGGTGAAGGAATAGGTGAAGGAAGACAACTGACATACATGAACAGGTGAAGGAAGATGACTGACATACAGGCTAAGAAGCAAAGCTAACAAGCAAAGCATGCATGGTGCATGGTGGAGGCCATGAACAATGATAGAGCTAGCTTGCTTAGAATCAAAGTACACTAGGAGGATACAGAGAGCTCACCTAGTAGAGATTTCTCAATGATGATGAAGGCTCAGCAAGGTGTACGGCTCGTCATGCTTGGCTGACTCAAGCCACAAACTAAAAATGACGATGGCGGAGGGTATGAGAGTTCAAGGAGATGATAGCCGAACATGGAGTAGATGACAATGGACACTGGCTCACTTTGGGCTTCAGCTTGCACTGCACACTCCGATGGTGGACGGCAACTTCCACACACATGGGTTCTCCAAACGAATAGCAGAGCGAGGGATCTCGATGATAAGAAGGTTAGGTTTCCAGAAATGATCGAAGCATCAACAGACGATGGCCTCTGGTGGGCAAGGTCCAAGGCAGGTGTAGAGCTCGCTGAAGAAGCGAACGATGGACCCTCCTGCATGGTTCAGCTGTGCGAATAAACGGCAGAGATCGAGAAGGAACAAGGAAATGATTTCTATAGCTTCTTCACCTCAGAACTCGGTGTGGTAAGCAGCAGACGAGCGTCATCCACTGCAGCAGCTTGGATGCTTCTCGGCGTGATGCAAAACAGTGGCGCAGAGTGAGCTAGGGCTAAAGTGGTGCACAGAAAAGGGTTCGAGGATGGCAAGGTGAACCACAGGGGCCGCCATTTATGGGCGGCCAGGCGTGGCGCGCACGCATAGGCTAAGAAGTCAATCAGCGTGGCGGTGGGAACTAACTCAAAGCAGAGTCCTGCTCGACACCGACGGAAGGTAGGGGATGCCTGTTGATGACTGTTTCCATCGAGAGAGTTCAGGACGATCACGACGTGCAACAAAGGACGGAGTCATTGCCTTGTGTAGTTCAGAGTCGTCACGAGCTTTCAAGACAGGGACAGCTAGAGGGAGATCAGGTGCTGGGCTACAAGGATGAACTAGGCCTGAGAGTTTGTCACTCGGCCAACAAAGAAGAAGAGAGGGAAGCAAGAGACGAAAAGTTTTTCTCTTTTTATTTAAACAGCTTTTCAAATAGGGTTTCAAATGATTTTGAAATCATTTTAAACTGTTGGTAAAAACCACACATCACAAAAAAATAGATATGGAGCAGCATGTATGCTCAACCATGGTTCCAAGCCTAGGATAAATTTTAATTTAATGAAAATATTGGTTTTCCTATATTTCATGAGCATAGAATTTCATAATTAAATTATTTTACTCTATTTTTCAAAAGAGACAAATTTTAGAGTGTTACAATTCTACCCCCCTTAAGATGAATCTCGTCCCGAGATTCTGAAGAAGATGATAGAAGAGGTAGAGATACTTTGCATAGATAATCTTCACTGCTTCGGATAGCTCCACCTCATTGCTACAAAATTCACCTTGCTTTGCATACCATGGTAGCCTTAATTGAAATATCATGACTACTAATTCCAAGATTTTTGCGAACACTCTACACAGTTCTCAGGTAATTCCAAACCAATTCTCGTGTAATTCCCAACTTGTAAGCCATTTTTTTCTTAGTAACACAATATGAACCATTGCAGCGATGTGCTAGCTTACTCTTCACACCGACACTCCCTCTGTTAAGGTCATTGACAATGTCATTTTTCTTCTCTGAGGTGATAGCACACTTCCAAACCATAACCCCTTGATTACTTCAACCCAACAAATGATGTCAAAATTTTTAAACCAACCTTAGCAAAAAAATTTCTTCATTATCTCATGTCCATGTGAATGCCACACTTGACCCAATAGGATAGTACCTCCAATTCTCCAAACATAAACCATATTTGAGATCTGTGGGCCTCCAATTCTCCAAACATAAACCATATTCGAGACCTGTGGGTTATGGCCCACCATAGCTTCATCTCACACCAAATCCAATGCAATTATATTGTCACTAGATCCACCTCAACTTAATGAAGATTCTTGGAATTCTTATGGTCGGCCTTGATGTCGCTCTTTATGTCCAAGAAAATACCTCTATGCTCCACCGACTAATGGTTTTCATATGTTGATTAGTTCAATGCACGCCTCATAGTTGACTTGATGCCTAACCCATTGCTTGTCTTTCGTAGAGCACATCCACCATCATGCTAAATATCTCTGAATCACTTTCACATAGTTGGACAGGAATTCAACACGTCTCCCTTGAATTCTTCTTCATGTAATTGCACCATTGGATACATCATAACCTTGAAGAGAACTCCCTTCAACCAAACTTACTTGACATGCTTGGCATAACAGTGAGGTCTTCTGAGTTATCATTGAACTGTAGATAAATCCTTCATCACGCTCCTTTGTCAATAATACCAACCTGTCTTGAGTTGAAAGTTGAACTCCTATGTAATGATAGCTTGAAGTAGCTCGAAACAAAAACCAATCTTTATGAGCACAAAATCTCCTTGCATATGATCCAAGTTGTTGATGCCTTCAAAACACTTGCACATAGATAGATTTCCGAACCATAAAAATAACCAATTCTTCCCAGTGAAGCACGCTAGATTGTATGAGACTATCGACTTGCAACTTTTTCATGGCTACCACCTTAAGAAAAGTTCAACTAGGACACCAAACGGTAGATTGCATCTCCTTCTGAATGAGTTGTCTATCATCATGGCCTTATGTCATCCCAAAGTCTTGTGTGCATGGGCAAGAAATCCCTTGCAAACACAATTTCAGCCGCACCGTAAAACATACATAACTCTAGTTCTATTAATCCAATGAAGTTGCACCTTATACCGTTGGAAAGCTTATAAAATTATCTACAAATCCCTTATATAACCCTTTTCTAGATTCTGTAGTTAAGTTGGTCGAAAACAGTACACAACAGAAAAGACTCTAGATTTCTGACAGCACAAATACATCGTCTTGTGATTTTCATAACTCCCAAACCATAACAGATATGATAGTGATTCTTGCGCCCAGAGAATGATGCTGAAGTATAATTTTGTCCAAAATTATTCCATGATTTTTGGATGTCCAAGGTGAGAGGTACAAACCAAAGAAGACAGATTGCTTCGAAATGACAAGATAGGAAGAACAAGAGAAAAACCCAACTATTTACATCTTTACTCCTATGCCTTAGGTTTATGAACTAAATAAAATTATGGATAAATCCACAAATTCATTGCACTCATCAAAAAATACAAAACACACATTAACACAAGACAAAGCATATATCACACCAACGACACTACACGTGCATTTCTATAGCAATGGCGGGCATCCTAATGAGTGGATCTTAGATGATGAAAAGGCCAACGTGAATTTTGAACAAGATGAGACAAGAAATATTTAGTAAACCAACAAAAATAATAAATCAAGGAGATAAGAAGTATTAGCTCAAGAGAAATCTATTCAAGGAGGAGATAACATGACAAGGATGAGGAAGAGTCAATTCAAAGAGCCAAGGAGGTGGAAAAATAGTTTTATAGAAAAATAAGTTTTTTTAAATCGACCAGTGCTAACTAGACTTGCGTTCTACAGTCAGTATTGAGCTGATACCACTTGTAATACCTGGTTTTAAGAACAAAACCAGATATACACCATATGTGAGTCCTAGGAGTCAATTCCCACATATAGCTACAAGTCAAGGGTAGTATCAATAAACAATGCTCAATATATAATGTAATTAGTATAAGAGAGATATACCCTTAGGTAGCAATCAGCAGAAAGACAACTCCGATCTTCAGGTAAGGACTCCACTCCACTGGATCCAACTGACTGGTTGATCACAAGCCTAAACTTCTCCTGAGGTGGTGGGGAAATAGCAAGAGTGAGTCCATGTCGAATTCAACAAGTATAGCAGGGGTTCATGAGGCTCAAAAGGCTGACATGGTTCAACTGCATTTAGCTTTTAAATGTATGTCATATTTTAGCAATTAGCATTTAGGTAGTAGTAAACCCATAACCACATGATCAGGTAGAACATAACTAAGAGTATGATAAAAATAATTACATTAACAAGTATCACAATTTATGTTGATGATCCAATTCCATAAGAATCCCTTGGCCACCCTAACCGTAGGCACAGACGATATATCGAATTAACTCTGCGCAGAGGTGTACACTTTTACTATGGGTCATGTCTTACAATTGAGTGAGTTAATTACTCCCATTCCACTGCAAAACATATAAATCCACTCATAGGTTCGTCTAACAAGCTAGGGCCACAGGGTCATTGATTATAGAAAACCCCTCTCCCAGTATGGCACATCCCAGTTATAACACATAATGAAGAGGCAGCCCTATACATAACTCACAGTTCCTCTAACTCGCTAGAAAAGGTCCTATGAACAACTAGAGCCAGAGCCATATAGCCCCCATACCTGCACGTTATGTCTCGGATGATCACTTACAGTTTGGACCTTATTGAAAACTATCTTTTCATTAGTTGCATAGCCATTAATCAAGTTACAAGATCATGGTTATAAAGCACTAGCAATAACTACCCATATGCATCATCCCAGTTATCAATGTAAATAGGTGTTCAAAGCTAGATAATCCTAACAGGGTAGCAAAGAGACACATGCATATGATCTTTAGTGTATATCATGAATAGGTAACAAGGATGATCCCAACTATACTTGCCTTAAGACTTGCTTTACCCTCAAAGTAGTGTCCTTTGAGAAACATCATCTTTATCTTCCATTCTGCTTCTTTTGATCTTCAACTTCTAGATCTTCTACTTCTTGTAGATCACCAACGTAAATCTCACCGATGGGACATAATCATAGAACACCACACAAGCAACCTTCGTAATCATACATGAAGCAAACAAAGGAACTATATAAGAACAATACACCAACCAAAGTAAAACAGATTGAAAAGCTCTTAAAACCAATCTGTGCATTACTACGGTCACACAGACGCAAAGATCACTGAAAACGAAGCTATAACGAGAAAGTTATGAATTTTACAAGATTTCCTACTGTAAAATAATAGATTAAAATAAATCTCAAATTTTAAGAGTTGAAAATTAATCTAACAGTGATACTAACATGTAGAGTTTCAAATTACGAACCTAACGCAACTTTAACGGATCAAATTGGAGTTAAAACGAAGAAGTTATTACCAAAATACTCTAGTGGCAATTCTATAAATACGAGCATTACGAGAATCTTCTACCTTGATGGTCTTCTTCTAGCTGAAGGAGATCGTGGCCTCCATGGCCACTTGGGGCTGCTTCTGGGTGTAGGAAAGAAGGGGCTCGACCAGGACATGTCCGGGCCGTCGACGGCTGGCCAGACCGACATCGAGCAGCTTGCCTGCACGCTCATGCATAGCACGGTGATGCTAGCAAGAGATTGGAAACCATGACGTAGAGAAAGAAGAAAAATAGAATTTGCTACCATAGGGATTTCCAACTAGGGACTCCCCTCATGATAATTATGATGTGCTTTGGCCAAGAGGGTTGGTACAAATATATAGGACGGAAAACTCCCCACGTCAACGTCCACTAACAATATGGTACTAATTGATATTGCACCCTCCATCTTTACTAATAGGCCTAATTAATTATTAAAGCCTATTAGTAAATAAAGACATAGGCCTTTAGGTGTCGGAAAATTAGGAGACTTTATTATTTTTGGAATTGATTAATTTCATGGATAAAATAATTCTAGAAAAGTCTAAAATTGACTTTTAAGCCATGAAAAATATTCCGAAGGCTCCAAAAATTTGGTGAAAATTCTTAGAGACATTTTGTAACATGAGGAACCTAAATAAAGTATTTATAGTTTATAAGAAGATATTTTAGAGTATCTAAAAATTAAAATATGTTCATAATTAAGTGGGAATACACTGATACATGGGCGTGGTGTGTCAGTGAGAGGGAGGGAGACACGAGCGCTCGACTCGGTGGCAGCTTGCTGGGTTTTGATGCAGAGGCGCGGTGCGCATGCGACTACAATTTAAGGTGCGAGGTCACGTGGAGCGCACGCAAGATGCGAGAGAGCATCATGGTGACAGACTCGACCAGAGAAGAGTCCCTCTCCAACACGAATAGATGAAGGAAGACGACTGACATACAGGCTAAGAAGCTAAGCAAACAAGCAAAGCATGCATGGTGCACGGTGGAGGCCATGAACAATGATGGAGCTAGCTTGCTTAGAATCGAAGTACACCAGGAGGATACAGAGAGCTCACCTAGTAGAGATTTCTCAATGATGATGAAGGCTCGGCAAGGTGTACGGCTCGTCATGCTTGGCTGACTCGAGCCACAAACTAAAAATGACGATGGCGGAAGGTACGAGAGTTCAAGGAGATGACAGCCGAACGTGGAGTAGATGACAATGGACACTGGCTCACTTTGGGCTTCAGCTTGCACTGCACACTCCAACGGCAGACGGCAGCTTCCACACGCATGGGTTCTCCAAACGAATAGCAGAGCGAGGGATCTCGACGATAAGAAGGTTAGGTTTCCAGAAATGATCAAAGCGTCAGCAGACGACGGCCTCTGGTCGGCAAGGTCCAAGGTAGGTGTAGAGCTCGCTGAAGAAGCGGACGATGGACCCTCCTGCATGGTTTGGCTGTGACGAATAAACGGCAGAGATCGAGAAGGAACAAGGAAATGATTTCTGTTGATGCAAAATTCTATCTGCAAACACACCGGGCTAATACCCAAAATCGATATCCGAAGCGTGCCAGTCGATTTGACCTGTTAATCGACAAGGATGATAAATTTAAATAAAATCCGAACGAGACGACAGCGATACACCCGGATGTCAAAGCTCAGAAGGTATTCGATAACTATTGAACAGATCAGACGAGACGACAGCGATACGCTCGGACGTGAAAGCCTGAATCGTGCTCGGTAGACGCGAAACCTGCAAGGTTGCCGAAGATCAAGTTGATGCAGCCCGTCGATTCTTGAAAGAACTCATTGAAAAAGAAAAGGTACTTGACGAAGTCATCGAAAAGTAAAGTACTGGTAAAGGTAAAATAAAAAGTAGATTTGTTTATTGATGCTTGGATGTCCATTACAATGCCCTTCGGCACATATTTATACTCTACTATTCGAAGAGTCCTAATTTAACATGCAAAGCTTAGATATAGAAGAAGTAAACTAATTCCTTATACGAACTCTATCTCTTTAAGAAAAAGAAATAAAACTCGTATAGGAGTTGGACTTAAACTATAATACGAAAATTGTAAGCTCCGTGTCGCCGATCCTCTGTCCGCTTCCGTCATGATAAAGTTATCTCTTCATCGGCATATCCCTGGCATCGGCAACAATCTTCTAGTCTCCTTGCCTACCTTATCGGCAACAGGTCTCTAGCTTCATCGGCAATGTATGAGATCAACATGTCCTTCATTGGCAAGCACCCATCGGCAACTCGGAAGCAATGCTGAAGAACAACCACCCTCTTGTCGATTTAGTTTAGTCTCCCGATCCTTATTGATACGTGCTGAAAAATGGTGTCAACACATGCCCCCAATTTTGGAGTATAAAATATCTTATGCACCGAAATTTCCTCTAGGTCACGATTGTTCCTGTTCCTTCAAGCGTCTATCCAAATACTAGGATAATATTTCTTCAGATATTTACCGTTCAACGCTCTTGGAAATACTTCTCCTTCGAGAGTTTCTAGGATATAGGCATTACCAGGAACAGACCGATTGACACGATAAGGACCCTCCCAATTAGGAGACCATTTACTGAACTTTGTACTCTTAGTCCCCATCGGTAAAATCAATTTCCAGACTAGATCACCATCGGCAAATTCCTTCGTCTTCACTTTTTTATCATACCACCTAGCAACTCTCTTCTTGTTCTCTTCAATGCTAACTAAAGCCTTTAGCCAATGATTCGCCAGATCTTCCAACTCATCTTTCATGAGTGTACTATAATCATCGGCCAACAACTGATCTTGATGAAATATCCACCTCGAACCAGTCTAGATCTCCCAAGGTAAAACTGCATCATGTCCATATACCAACTGATAAGGCGACACTTTAGTAGCACCATGGCATGCCATCCGATATGACCATAAAGCTTTGTTCAAAACTGTGTGCCACTTTCTAGGATTTTCCTTAATCCTATGCTTAATGAGTTTAATAATCCCTTTATTAGAGGCTTCGGCCTGACCTTTGGCTTGAGCATAATACGGCGAGGAATTTAAGACCTTGATCCCCATCTCATCGGTAAATTTATCAAACTCCCTTGACGTGAACATGGTTCCCTGATCGGTCGTAATAGTTTGAGGAATACCGAACCGAAACACAATATGCTCCTTTACAAAGTCAATCATGTTCGCCGATGTCACATTCTTCAGAGGAATTGCTTCGACCCACTTTGTAAAGTAATCGGTAGCGAAAAGTATGAATTTATGCCCCTTGCTTGATGGTGGATATATCTGACCGATGAGATCAATAGCCCATCCTCAAAATGGCCATAGTTTTATGATAGGATTCATTGCCGATGCTGGCGCTCTTTGAACGTTGCCAAATTTCTGACACTCCTGACACCCTCTAAAATACTTGAAACAATCTTCGAGTATCGTTGGCTAGTAATATCCGTTTCGCCTGATCATCCACTTCATCTTGAAAGCCGATTGATGTGCCCCACATACTCCTTCATGGATTTTTCCCATTAAACTCTTTGATTCTTCTTCGCCAAGACACTTGAGTAAAACCCCATCCATTGTCCGATAATATAATTCATCACCAAGGAGCACATATTTAGTAGCTTGAAATCTTACACATCTCACGACCTTCCTAGATGGATCTTTCAAGTAATCAGCAATCTCCTTCCTCCAGTCATCGGCATCAGTTGCCGATGTCAACACTTCGCAGATTGGCTGATACCCCGAAGCATGCTGTGCTAATCGATTAGCTTCTTCATTATGCAATCTGGATATATGTTCAAGGTGAAAATTTTTGAACTCCTTCAATAATTGTCGACATCTCTCGTAATACGAGATTAAAACTTCACTTCGACATTCATATACCCCAACTAATTGATTAACGATCAGCATCGAATCACCGAAAATTTCAACAGCATCGGCACGGACTTCCCTGAGTAACTCCAAACCTTTCAACATAGCCTGATACTTAGCCTGATTGTTTGTCGATGTGGTAGCAATCGGCAATGAGAATTCATATTTCTTTCCTTGAGGTGATATCAACACAATGCCGATGCCAGCTCCTTCTCCACACGTAAAACCATCAAAGAAGAGTGTCCACGGAGCAATCTCCAAAGAATTCACCCGGCTGCAGTGCTGAGTAACAAAATCAGCCATGACTTGCCCCTTGACTGCTTTAGCCGATTCATACCGCAGATCGAACTCTGATAACGCTAAAATCCACTTGCCGATTCTTCCACTTAGAATTGGCATTGACATCATGTATTTGATCACATCGTCTTTGCATATAACCATGCATTCGGCCATTAACAGATAATGCCTTAATTTAACATAGGAGAAATATAAGCATAAACATAACTTTTCAATGGCCGAATACCTGGTTTCAGCATCTACCAATCTTCTACTCAGGTAATAGATTACACATTCTTTCCCTTCATACTCTTGGATTAGAGCTAACCCAATGACTTCATCATCACTTGATAGATACAACCTGAAAGGCTCCCCGTGTTGGGGTGGTACTAGCACTGGTGGATTCACTAAATACTTCTTAATTTCTTCTCCCCATATGAATTCCTGATCGGCCTTCAGCTTCAATGACGGACTAAAAGCTTTGATTCTTCCTGATAAATTAGATATGAATCTTCGAATAAAATTGATCTTGCCGATCAGATATTGTAGCTCAGTCTTATCGGTCAGAGCAATCACTTTGTTGATGGCATCAATGGACTTCCTGCTAATTTCAATACCCCACTGATGCACCATGAAACCTAAGAATTGTCCTGCCGATACACCAAATGCACACTTGTTAGGATTCATCTTCAACCCATGTTTCCTTGTGCACTCCAATATTTCCCGCAAATCAGCCAGATGATTCTCAAAGTCTCCAGACTTAACTACCACATCATCTATATAAATTTCAACTAATGTGCCGATGTACTCATGAAAAATGTAATTCATTGCTCTCTGATAAGTAGCACCGGCATTCTTTAAACCAAAAGTCATGACTATCCATTCAAATAACCCCACATGACCTGGACATCTAAAGGCAGTCATGGAGATATCTTCTTCGACCATAAAAATTTGATTATATCCGGTGTTCCCATCCATGAAGCTAATAATCCGATGTCCAGCAGCGGCATCAATTAATAAATCAGAAACGGGCATCGGGTAGCCATCCATCGGTGTAGCTTTGTTAAGATTCCTAAAATCAATACAGACACGAAGTTTCCCATTCTTCTTGTAGACAGGAACCACATTAGAAATGCATTCAGCATATCGGCATTGTCGGATGAACTTTGCTTCAATCAGCCTTGTTATTTCGGCCTTAATGTCAGGTAGCACTTTAGGATTGCATTGGCGTGTGGGCTGCTGATGTGGCCGATATCCTTGCTTAATAGGTAGCCGATGTTCAACGATAGATCGATCTAACCCAGGCATCTCTGTATAATCCCAAGCAAAACAATCCTTATATTCTTTCAATAAAGCAATCAACTATTCTCTACTTTGGAGATTTAACTTAGCACTAACAAAACTTGGCCTTGATCTATCACCATTACGATATCTACTTCAACCAAATCATCTGTCGATGTAAACCCATGGCCCAGTTTTCCATCATCAGCAAACCTATCCATTTATAACTCATCTTCAGAACCAACTGCTTGGATCGGTGGCAGCTCATAATCGGCAATCCTAAGGAACTTCGAATCCCATGCTTCTCCCGATATGCACTTGGACCGCTCGTAAGTTTCTGATTCTGCTGATGCAATTATATAAGATGAATCACCAGGAACCACCTCAACTTTATCTTCAACCCACTGCATGAGACATTGGTGCATCATAGAAGGAATGCAACAATTAGCATGAATCCAATCTCTTCCTAACAGCAGATTATAAGCACCTTTGCCGCTGATGACAAAGAAAGTAGTCGGTAATGTTTTGCTGCCGATAGTTAGCTCAGTGGACAGCGCTCCTTTGACTGGTGATATGTTCCCTTCAAAGTCCTTGAGTTTCATGTCTGTCTTAGCTAGATCTTGATCTCCCTTTTCGAGCCTCTAAAAAATAGTATACGGCATGATGTTAATCGCAGCTCCTCCATCTATGAGCATCTTTGATATTGGCTGCCCATCAACTCTGCCCTTAACAAATAAAGCCTTAAGATGTTGTCTCTCATCATCGGTAGGCTTCTCAAAGATGGCCATCATCGGATCCAAGATTAGCTAAGCCACTTCTTCTAAATGAACTCTCTCTTCCTCCTCATCGGCAAGTGCTCGAAATTCCATCGGCAACATGAAAACCATGTTGACATCTGCCGATGGGCCTTCATCTTTATGCTTTGGCTGCCATTCTTGAGATTTCGCCTTATGGGGGTTGTCTCCTTTGCGCTCCCGTTGTATCTTTCTCTTTTGAGTTTTTGTCAGACCTTCAGGGCACCATTGAGAAAGTTTCGTCTTCCAGACGGGCTGATACAGTTTTGTACTTGAACCTGGGCAACTTGTATTGGGATCTCTACAGAGTATTGCCTCATCAGGGACTCTTGCATTAGCCATCTCCTCGAGCTCCTCTCGGTTCATCGGTAAACAGTCATCATGCTTGCCCAGCCTTTCATGTACACTGGTCCTGCCCCCCAGCTGATCATGTACCGATGCTCTCTCTCTGATCGGCTTATCAATGTATTCGCTCCAATTACCATAGCGCGATCTTCTTTCTGTCCGATTGGCTCGATCATAACCATTGCACTCAGGGCAGTTATCAACAGTAGGCAATTTAATGCCTTCTTCCCAGCAGTAGATGAAGAACGGGCATCTCCAATGAATTTTATGCCGACGCCATTCTTCCCGACGCAACTCCTCTTGCCGATGTCGATAGCGGTCACCTAAAATTCTGTACGAAGCTGTTCTAGGAGGTCTTCTGGAAACTACTGCTTTCTTCAACTATCTCTTTTCCCTTCAAGTCATCGGTAATTACTTGATTTCTAGGATCCACCGATGCTCTCCTTCTAGCGCTTGCCGATGTCAACACTTTGGTCTTGTTTATGGCATCCACTATGTTTGTAGGGAAAGGATGCTGATCAATCTTCATCGGCCTCTGAGCTTTATGGTTATCGAATTTGATTCTCCCAGATTCAATTGCCGATTGCAACTGCTGTCTGAACACCTTACAGTCATTGGTACTGTGTGAAGTTGCATTATGAAATTTACAGTAACTTATCTTCTTCAGCTCATCTGCCGATGGAATCACATGATTGGGTGACAGCTTGATTTAGCCCTCTTGAAGCAGCAGATCGAATATTTTATCGGCCTTCGTGATGTCAAATGTGAATCTCTCTGGCTCTTTTTGACCAAAAGGACAAGATATAGGATTCTTACCCTTCACCCACTCAGCCAGACCGATAGTTGGTTCTTCATCTGAGTCTGATTCCTCTGCTTCTTCTACAAAGGACACCTTCTTGTTCCAGCTCTTCCTATGTCCTGGAGCTTGAGCACTTTTATCAGAGATCCTTTGCACAATATGGCTTAAACTTTCAAACTCCTGAGAATCGTACTTGTCCCTAAGATGCGGCAACAGA
Organism: Bothriochloa decipiens; assembly: GCA_023333625.1. Classification (NCBI taxonomy): domain Eukaryota; kingdom Viridiplantae; phylum Streptophyta; class Magnoliopsida; order Poales; family Poaceae; genus Bothriochloa; species Bothriochloa decipiens. The sequence goes on along the minus strand of CM041639.1, from coordinate 1,085,362 downwards.
CCCTAGAAAGCCAAACCAGCTAACTGGCGATCATCAAGCACTAAGCTGTAGCACCTATTCTTCATGTCTCATACCCTTTGCACAAAACTCTCTACCGATTCGTCGCTTTGCTATCTCAATTTCATCAAATCGGTAAGCTTCTTCTCATGGACACCAGCAAAGAAGTATTTATGGAATTGTCTTTCTAGATTGGCCCAAGTAAGAATAGAGTTTGGTGGTAATGAGATAAACCATGTGAATGTCAATCTAGACAAAGAGGACGAGAGTAAACGGATCCTCAGCTCGTCCCCGTTAGCAGCTTCTCCACACTGGATGATGAATCAGTTGATGTGCTCCATTGTCGATGTATCATCCTGCCCAAAAAACTTAGTGAAATCTGGCACCTTGTACCGATTCGGGAAAGGAACTGAGTCATAAGCTGGAGGGTACAGAGTCCGATAAGAGTAAGTATTAATCTTGGGCTGAATCCCAAATTGCTCTTTCATCACTTCTGCGATCTTATCGGTTAAAAGTGCATCCTGATCTTGCCGATGCACTGGCTGAATCTCCACTGAAGGCATTGGTTGATATGCTTCTACATACCCCTGTGGCACTTGGCTTGGAGGAATCGGCATATTCATGGTACCAACCTATGGAGTAAGATTCATCAGCTGTTTTGCCGATGTTTGATCTTGGAAAGCTACCTGTGGACTATATTGCTGAGTCCCCATTGCCTGGTAACTTGGCTGAATAGCAGATTGTTGAACTGGCGCTTGCCCTGGCCAGTTGAGATTATAACTCATCGGCACCTAACTTGTCGATGGCTGATAGCTTGCGGACAATTGATGCTCTTGTATAGGTGGATGATAGCCAGCATAATTGCCCTGAATTGCAGATAACCTAGATTGAGATACGAATGGCACTATGGGTTGTTCTATAGTGGAAGCTCTCTATTGAACTGGTGGAGGATTAGTCAATGGATTCGCATAAGATATCTGTTGCGGAGGCGCGTAGAATCCCATTGACAATGGCTGTATAGCAGGAGGTGCAGTAGAATAATGTGACACTTGAGTCATCGGCCAAATTGGAGTAGCCAATGTCATTGGACCCTTCCCTGCTACATCATGCACTTGAGGCAGTCCAGAGTTGGTAGTAGATGGACCTGGAGGCATCCCGTATCCCCACCAGTTAGAAGAATTTGACTGTGTTGGCCTGAAGGACCTGATATTGCCGATGCCGATAGATCTATGCTCAACTGAGTACTAGGCCTCTCCTAAGACATTAGATCTGATCCTATCAGCGTGGCTTCAATGATAGATGGTCCTGATATATCTGGAGGAGTAGGCGCTTCCATACTCTCAACGGCTGGAGTTGCCAATGGAGTACTGATAGATGCCGATCCCGGCTGATGATATGCCGATCCTTCTCTTAATGTTTGCACAACAGCATTGTAAATAGTATTGGATAGCACAGTGGAGTGGTTGATCAAAGCTTGATTTAATGCAGAATTAACCATCTCCTATAATTTACCAGGGTTGGAGTCAAAGGTTACCTGCCGAGGCAACGGCAGATCTTGCTTCTGGATGACTTCTCCGCCCCTATTCTTGCTAAAAGACTTCAAGCAGAGCTGCCTGTAATCCTCCATTGCTTTTTCCATGGCTAGCTTCTGATCCTCCTTGAGATCTGATTCTGATATCTCGATGATGTTTTCTAGATTGATATTAGCAGGACTCTTCATGATAAATCTGTTGACTTGGTCCCATCGGGCATGCCAAAAGATGTGTTGATGCAAAATTCTATCTGCAAACACACCGGGCTAATACCCAAAATTGATATCTGAAGCGTGCCAGTCGATTTGACCTATTAATCGACAAGGATGATAAATTTGAATAAAATCCGAACGAGACAACAGCGATACGCCCAGACGTCAAAGCTCAGAAGGTATTCGATAACTGTTGAATAGATCAAACGAGACGACAGCGATACGCCCGGACGTCAAACCTGAATCATGCTCGGTAGACACAGAACCTGCAAGGTCGTCGGAGATCAAGTTGATGTAGCCCATCGATTCTTGAAAGAACTCGTTGAAAAAGAAAAGGTACTTGACAAAGTCGTCGAAAAGTAAAGTACTGGTAAAGGTAAAATAAAAAGTAGACTTGTTTATTGATGCTTGGTTGTCCATTACAATGCCCTTCGACACATATTTATACTCTACTATTCGAAGAGTCCTAATTTTACACGCAAAGCTTAAATATAGAAGAAATAAACTAATTCCTTATACGAACTCTATCTCTTTAAGAAAAAGAAATAAAACTTGTATAGGAGTTGGACTTAAACTACAATACGAAAATTATAAGCTACGTGTCACCGATCCTCTGTCTGCTTCCGTCATGACGAAGTTATCTCTTCATCAGCATATCCCTGGCATCGGCAACAATCTTCTAGTCTCCCTGCCTACCTTATCGGCAACAGCTCTTTAGCTTCATCGGCAATGTACGAGATCAACATGTCCTTCATTGGCAACCACCATCAGCAACTCAGAAGCAATGCTGAAGAACAACCACCCTCTTGCCGATTTAGTTTAGTCTCCCGATCCTTATTGACACGTGCCGAAAAATGGTGTCAACAATTTCTATAGCTTCTTCACCTCAGAACTCGGTGTGGTACGTCACGAACGACGATAAGCAGCAGACGAGAGTCATCCACTGTAGCAGCTTGGATGCTTCTTGCCAAGACGCAAAACGGCAGCACAGAGTGAGCTAGGGCTAAAGTGGTGCACAGAAAAGGGTTCGAGGATGGCCGGGTGAACCAGAGGGGCCGCTATTTATGGGTGGCCAGGTGTGGCGCGCACGCATAGGCTAAGAAGTCAATTAGCATGGCGGTGGGAACTGACTCGATGCAGAGTCCTACTCGACACCGACGGAAGGTAGGGGACGCTTGTTGATGACTATTTCCATCGAGAGAGTTTAGGACGATCACGACGTGCAACAAAGGACGGAGTCATTGCCTTGTGCAGTTCAGAGTCATCACGAGCTTTCAAGACAGGGACAGCTAGAGGGAGATCAGGTGCTGGGCTGCAAGGATGAGCTAGGCCTGAGAGTTTGCCACTCGGCCAACAAAGAAGAAGAGATGGAAGCAAGGGACAAAAAGTTTTTCTCTTTTTATTTAAACAGCTTTTCAAATAGGGTTTCAAATGATTTTGAAATCATTTTAAACTATTGGTGAAAACCATACATCACAAAAAAAAATAGATATGCGATACAGAGTGAGCTAGGGCTAAACGGCGGTGTAGAGTGAGCTAGGTCAAATTCCCCCCTTGCCCATCTTCTCCCAGACCCAAACTTCCCCGTCTCTTATGATGCACCGAAAAATCAGCACAACAGTCCCCGTTACCATCAAGGCCACAACCGCACCATAACTTCAATGTCAAGGCCCTTCCTTAGCCCTAACACCGTCTTATCTATCCACCCTAACTCCCTGGGTCAAATTGCCACCTTGCCAGCCATCTCCCGGACCCAAACTTCACCGTATCTTATGATTCGCCAAAAAACCAGCACGGCGGTCCCCGTTGCCGTCAAGGCCGCAACCATACCAAAGCTTCGATGCCAAGGCCATTCCTTAGCCCTGAAACCATCTTATATCTCCACCCTAACTACTCGAGTCGAATTCCCCCTTGTCCACCTCACGGAGCATGTCTCCCAGACCCAAACTTCCCCGTCTCTTATTATCCACTGAAAAATCAGCATGGTGGTCCCCGTTGCCGTCAAGGCCACAACCACACCATAGCTTCGATGCCATGGCCCTTCCTCAGCCTTGACACCATCTTATCTCTCCACCCTAACTCCCTAGGTTAAATTCTGCCCTTGCCCACCTCGCAGAGCATGTCTCCCGACCCAAACTTCCCCGTTTATTACGATCTGCCAAAAAATCAGCATGGCAGTCCCAGTTGCCGTCAAGGCCGCAACCGCACCATAGCTTTAATGCCAAGGCCCTTCCTCAGAACTGACACCATCTTATCTCTCCACCCTAACTCCCCGGGTCAAACTCCCCCTTGCCCGCCTCATGGAGCATGTCTCACAGACCCTAACTTCCCCTTCTCTTATGATCCGCCAAAAAATCAGCACGGCGGTCCCCGTTGCCGTCAAGGCCGCAACCGCACCATAGCTTCGATGCCAAGGCCCTTCCTCAGCCCTGACACCATCTTGTCTCTCCACCCTAACTCCTGGGTGGAATCCCCCTTGCACGGCTCATGGAGCATGTCTCCTGGACCCAAACTTCCCCGTCTCTTATGATCCGCCAAAAAATTAGCACGACGGTCACCATTGCCGTCAAGGCCACAACTGCTCCATAGCTATGATGCCAAGGCCCTTCCTCAGCCCTGACACAATCTTATCTCTCCACCCTAACTCCCTAGGTCAAATTCCCCATTGCCCGCCTTGCGGAACATGTCTCCCGACCCCAACTTCCCCGTCTCTTATGATACACCAAAAAATCAGCACGGCGGTTCCCGTTGCCGTCAAGGCCACAACCACACCATAGCTTCGATGCCAAAGCCCTTCCTCAGAACTAACACCATCTTATCTCTCTATCCTAACTCCCTGGGTCAAATTCCCCTTGCCTGCCTCACAGAGCATGTCTGATGGAGCCTAACTTCCCCGTCTCTTATGATCCGCCCAAACATCAGCACGGCGGTCCTCGTTCCCGTCAGGGCCGCAACCACACCATAGCTTCGATGCCAAGGCCCTTCCTTAACCCTGACACCATCTTATCTCTCCACCCTAACTCCCCGGGTCAAATTCCCCCTTGCCCGCCTCGCAGAGCATGTCTCCCGGGCCCAGACTTCCCCATCTCTTATGATCCGCTGAAAAATCAACACGGCGGTCCCCGTTGCCGTCAAGGCCGCAACCGCACAATAGCTTCGATGCCAAGGCCCTTCCTTAGCCCTGACACCATCTTATCTCCCCTCCATTACTTCCCGTGTCAAATTCCCCCTTGCCCGCCTCGCGGAGCATATCTCCCGGACCCAAACTTCCACGTCTCTTATGATCCGCCGCACAATCGACACAGCGGTCCCTGTTACCGTCAAGGCTGCAACCGCACCATAGCTTCGATGCCAAGGCCCTTCCTCGGCCTTTACACCATCTTTTCACAAATAAATATTAAGTGGATAATACCCTAACAATATAAGGGCCTTGTATGCTCACTACCTTATTATACAAAATTGGCACATTTAAATATATGTATATGTATATATATAAGTATTTGAAAAATGGAAAAGAGAAAAGAAAATAAAAGAAGAAAAAGAAAAGCCTTTCGGCCTGAACCAACAAACCAGCCCAGCCCAGTGCCCATTTCTTCTCTCCCTCTCCTTTCTGTCCCGCGCGAGTCAGCCCAGCAAGGCCATCGGCCCGGCTGCGCCACGCACTCGCCCTCTCTCCCTTTCTCTCCCGCACAGGCCGGCCCAGCAGGCCCAGCAAGACAACGTGGCCACCCACGCCACGCCATCGCCAGCCATCGCCGTTGACGAGTGGGTCCCACCATGGGACCCACCTATCACCTTTTTGCTGAGGTCTTCCAACCTCCCTGCTTTTGCCCCACGCCGCGCATGCTCACCCGCACTCCGCACCGCGCACCCTGGCCGCCGTACCACGCCTGCCCGCTACCAACCGCCCCGCGTGCCATGTTGGCCAACAAGCTGACGCTACAAGGCACCCACGGCCATGAGCACCTCGCTCTTCCATGCGCGCTCACAACCGCCCACATGACCCTATCCCCTGCCTGTCCCCTCTCATCCTTCGCCATGAGGGTGCCTCACCTCGCCTCTCTGCCCGCTGGAGCCCACCAAGGCCGAGGGAGCAACCCAGAAGCTTCCTCTAGATCGAATTGCCCCCAGCCGCTCGGGCAAACCACCATGGCCGCCAAACCCCATGCCCTGTCCTTATAAGCCGAGCCCTAGCTCCCTCTAGGGTTCCCAGGCCACCGCCACCGCTCTGGCGGAGCTCAATTTGACCTCTAGCCTGCTCAATTTGGAGAAGAAGGGGAGGAAGGAGAAGAAGGGAGGCAGGGAAGGAGCTACTGCCACCGCCAGAGCTAGAAAAGAAGGCCACCACCGCTGACCCGGAGCTGCCGCTGCTGTGTCAAGAGCAGGAAGGAGGAGCAGTACCATAAGCCAAAGCTGTTGGACGTGTACCACAACTCCATCCTCGACCACACCGGTGAGCACCACCACCATCACCCTCTTCCAACCTCCACCGTGCTGTTGGCCATGGCACTCCGCCTTGGGAGCGCGTAGGCCAAGGCCATCACCGGCCTCCTCTTAACACACGCACACACCCATGAGACCAGCCGACCTCCTTGGACCACGACATCAGGCGAATGCCGGACCGGAAGCCGCCATGTCTGCCACCACGCTGCACGCCGCTACGACAAGCCCACCTTGCTGCCTCGTCGTTGAGCCTCGAGCCGCTTTGACCTTAGATCCGCACTCGCCTTGATGAGATGGACCCGATGCGCACACTAGCCCCTTGGATGACGCCTCAGACACCTCGGCGTGTGCCACCATGCTAGTACACCGCTGCTCTAGAGCGCCGCCTTGCATCATCATGTTCCCACAGTCTCCGACCGCCACGGGAGCAAGAGGATGAGGATCGTCTCCATCGTGATGAGCTGCATTGGCTAGACAAGAAGATGGAGGCTGGGAAGCCTCCCAAGGTGCTGTATCGTGCACCGCGGTCACGCCGGAGATTCATCGTGGGTGTTGCTGCCCGTGTGGACTCCGCCGTGAGTTGAGGTCACTGCCGGTGCTGCGGGAGTGTGCTGTGTGAACCCAATCACGCTTTCGTGCCCCGAATTGGACTTGGAGTGGCTCGGGGTGAAGGTGTCACCGAGCGCCACCACCGTCGAGCCATTGTCCACTGTGGAACCTGTCACCAGAAGCCAAGCTGTCGCCTTGAAGCCCACCTCCGTGTTCGCCACGACATCCTGGAGCGATGGGCAAGTTGATGACGCTGGAGGACCACTGTAGCGCCAGGAATTGAGGTTTCCCTCGCCGCCGTCGAGCCCCGATGTCGGGCAGGAGAAGAGAGAGGAAGGGGATGAGTTTAGCCAAGGGAAGATAGACACGGTGTTCGTGGACCAGAGTCACTACCAGTGGGGCCAGGAGGAGTCGGTGCATCGTGAAGCCGAGTAGTGGGCCATGTGAACCCAGGACATATGCGTGCACCCGGTTCACATAGACTTGAGCCACTGACAGTGGAACCAACAGACGCCGGTGCACCATAGACCTAGAGCCGTGGACCGAGCCTGGGTTGGATTCAGAGCAGTGATGTGGCAGCACCAGAGCGTGCCACATGGCAGGCCTGGCCTAGCCCAGATCCGGCCCATTAATGGCCCATTAATAGCCTGTTAACGGCCTAGTGGGGCCCACCTGTCAGTTGACCGTTGACCATTGACTGCTGACGTCAGCAGTGACGTCACCTCCGACCCACCTGTCAGGCCATCATTGACCCAGTCAATGCTGGCGTCAGCATGACATCACCTGCCACGTCAGCACCTGATCTGCCGCTGTGTAAACCGCCATGACACATGGCCCAATCACAGGCTGCCACGTGTCAGCACTGGATAATCTGGCCCTTTTTCTTTTTCAAAAAATGGTTAAATCTTTGAAAAATCATTACTAATTCATAGGAGATCCAAAAATTATGATCCACATATCCAAATTTTCTATAAATCGAGCTCTATCTAATTTTGCTATGTTTGAGTGCATTTGGATCTTCTATTTGATATTTGTTCTTTATGCTAATCTATAGGGGTCGCTCCCATGACCATTAATTCTTGTTATAGGCTCGAGCGAGGACAAGTCTGATGACAGTGACTACCAGGAGAAGTCCAATAGCTACGTCAGTGAAGGTGCCACACCTCACCCAACCTCATGGATCCCATTACGCATGGCAAATGTAGTATGGCTAGTGCTTTAATTCCTGTTGCTATAATGAATTGCCTGTGTTAGGATTGCATGATACATTATTACCTAATGAGCCCTACCTTGTTGTAAACTTTCACCTGCTTACCCGCTGTTATGTTAGCCACTTGCTTATCTGCTATATTTATATATATACTTCACTCGCTTACATTTTGATATGACGTGATGAACCCTGGGAAGGCCTGGAGGGTGCCAGGCTAGTGATGTGTGAGTTGATGGATCAGATGGGCATGTGAGCTGATGATGCTATATCTGGGTTTGGGGTGGAGCTTACGGCAGGGAGTAGGGTGAGGGTTGAGTCGATCAAGCCAGGATCTACGACGAGCTTTTGGAGCAAGTCTTGCCGAGGAATGGATCTGGACATTCCCATGAGAGGAGCCTGTGGCGGGCTAACTAAGATGTGATGGTGGTCTTTGGGTGTGATCCTCTGAGATGTGGAGCCTGGGATGAAGGTGCCGTGGTAGCACGTTAAAGAACCCTGATGAAGATATCCTGGTTTGGTCACATTTAGGAACTGCTACACTAGTATCCGGACCTTAGGAATCCCTTGCTTTCCACTCGCTCTCCATGGGGGGAGATGACTGAACCGCTGGATAGATCGATGCCACTACTGCTAGGTGAGTAGTGCTAGGGAGGTATATGCATGAGATGGAGCTAACACCCTACCGAGACGATCATGGCACCCCCTTCAGGAGTGGGTACATGGCATGGCATCCTCTACGGGAGTGGATACATGCTCTCTTCGTAGTTCCAGTGATCCAGAGCTGGATGGTAGAGTGGCATCATTCTATGGCAGTAGGTGCCTAGAATCTGCCTAGGTGATTGCAAGCACCAATGATGGTTATCTAGTGTATTAGTGAAACCTATGTAGAGTGTATGGTTGATCGATCGATACATATGCCAATTCTTTGGCTATGGACCTTTCCTATGTTCTGCATGCATCGGGCTAGTGAGTGGAATGTTCTACCTTTCCCCTGAGTATATTTTTGGCCGTGAGCCAGGTTGAGGGCTGCGTGCCGCTGAGACAAGCTGGGAGTGTGGCCAGTACAAATGGTACTAAAAATTTGTTTTTAGGTTCAAGGAGTGAGTACTCTTCTGAGGAGTACAGCGATTGAGGGTTTCATGCCTACGCTCAAGTTGGATTGAGGATGACAGCTTCCACACCTCAAGCTTTTATTGTTATGCTGCATGTACTCTGATTCCGCCAAGTGGTGATGTAATAAGTTATTGTATACCTCTCTATTTGCACTCTTTTGTTTGATGTATGGATTATGGTATTCAACTCTTATCGGATAATGTGATTTAAATGGTCATACTACACATCGGCTTTGTGGATTTCCCTTTGCAAAAATCGAGGTCATTTTAGTTGGTATGAGGAGCCATACTTGACCCTAGGATGAAACCCTAGAAATGGATGTTAGTAGAGGACAAACCAGCTTTTCTTTCAGTTATATACCGACCCTGCATTTCTTCTTATGAAAGGCTTCTCTATTATTACTGACTTGCTGACCTCTTTCCCTTTGAACGTGAAGATGACAAGCTTTGGACCCCCTCTTGGACCATTGAGCAGCATGCCCAAGGCTGAGTTCACCTACCAGGGATAGGAGTTTCTAGGCTTTCCGTAAACCCTACACCGTGTTCTGGGAGTACTCAGAGTGCCTGTTGAGGAGATCAAGTACACCTGCACTGGAGCACCTAACTCAGAAGGAGGAATCAAGGGCTACGTGGTCACTCACCTGGAGATCCCTGCAAGTCAGACTCTGCCATCAGTACCAGCTCTCCTAGAGATGACAGTCAAGGACTCAATCGAGGAAGGAATCCAGTCTGTGTCACTCAAGGCCCTACGTGAAGTGATGAAGATCGCTTACGAGCACCTTCGCAACATAGAGTTTCATCTTCTTCCTCAGGCCCTGAACTCTCTCCTCACACCAGAGCAGCAGGACGACCAGGTCTGGCCGGTCATCCTAGCTAAGACCAGTCTTTGCAGCCATGCCTCCGCCGCTCACCTCTTTGAGTAGAACCGCTACATAGAGCACTTGGAGAAGAAGAGGTGTCTCGATCGCAACACCCTGATGGAGTACCAGGAGTTCTGCAAGAAGGAAGCTGAGGAGAAAGAAAGTCTCTAGGCAACCGTCACCTAGCTGAAGGACAAGCTCGCACGTCAGGCAAGAGCCCACAAAGCCAAGGTCGCTGACCTGCGAGACAAGGTAGAGGACATTGGACTTCAGAACTACTACCTCGACGCAAGAGTTCTCCAGTTGGAAGGAGAGAAGATGGACAAGGACAAGGAGATCAGAGAACTTCAGAAGAGGAGATGGGAAGATAGCAAGAGCAACTTCACCATGCAGTGTGAGAAGACAATGCTCATCAAAGCCTTGAAGAAAGCAGAGACAAAAGCACAGTGCAACCAAGGCCATCTGATTACCCTGATGATTTAGAATGAGACCTTGGTGGACAGGTACAAGAGGCTCAAGACAACTTGGAAGAACGCTAACAAGAGACGCTGCCAGGAGTACGCTGAGTTACATGACTGACTTCCTTTGTCAGCCAGACGCAAGGACCCCTTCAAGGAAACTTTCTAGATTGGCTAGACTCTCTTGAGGCATGACCACTGTCCGGCCCTACCAATCTGCCGCTTACCAAGGAGTTCAGAGAAGCCCAGGCTTACGTGAAGTGCCTTCACATGTCATAGGAGGAACTGAAGGTTCTTGGTAGCCGCTTTCACCCAGCAGTGTACAACACACCAATGTACGAGTCAGAGTAGTCTGGACCCTGCATGGCCACGTCATGAGTTAGAGTTGAGCTAGTTGTTACCCATGAGTTATGATGTATCATCCCTGATGTACCCTCCATGAGTTATCATCTCGTAGTACGAATCTCGCACGTCATATAGCGTAGCTGCTAGAGATGATGCCATGTAATGCAAACCATGTAATGAATGTTCGATCTTATCGCATTTTATGGCCCTTATTGCTTCTTTGTATGAGTGTTGGATAGATTAAATGTTTTCATTAAATCATTGAAATCATTTAATTATATTGAATTAATAAAGTGCGAAAGCATTGTCGACCCATATCGTAGATGTCTGCACATCGTTCTGCACGTCTGGGCAACCGTCCACCTCCACCCGAGCCCAAGCTTGGGCGTGGAAGACGCTATGGACGCAGGGCCGCGTTCCGCCCATCAACCTCAACCAGGGTGGAAACGACCATGAGCGGACCCCGCCAGCTGGAGGTGCCACTGGAGGAGGTGATGCCAATGGCAATGGACCTCCACCTCAGCTGAACCCTCCACCGCAGCCGATCCCACCACCACCACCGCCACCGAACCTGGCAGAAGTGATGGCACAATAGACACAGCTGCTTGCCGCATTGGTCAATGGGGCCAACCACCGCTATGGAGGGAACTCGAATGACTTCCAGAGGAAACTTGAGGGTTTTCTGAAGCTCAGGCCACCCACCTTTGATGGCACCTACAAGGAACCACTAGAAGCTGACGATTGACTTCGTGAGATTGAGAAGAAGCTGGAGCTTACCACTTGTACCCCTGAGGAGCAAGTCAGAATTGTTGCTCACCATCTCACTAGAGCTACACGCTCCTGGTGGGACAGCTACTGGCAAGCTCATGAGGACCCTGACCACATCACCTGGGATGAATTTGCTGATGAGTTCATCGAGTAACATGTTCCTGAGGGAGTCATGGAGCAGAAGGAGGAGGAATTCTACAACCTTACCCAGAAGGGATGTGACATCTGTGAGTACACCAACACTTTCACCAGTTTGCTACGCAATGCACCTCTGCATGTTGCAGCATCTGAGAAAGAGAAGATCACTCAGTATAGGAAAGGTCTGAACCCTAAGATTAAGGTGGCCCTGGGAGGCACCAAGAGTCACACCCTTCGTGACATGATCGATCATTGCATATAGATCAAAAAGGACCAGAAGGAGGTAGGAGAAATGTCCCAGAGGGAAAAGAAGAGGTCTGAGGGCTTCTACCATGACCATGAGCGCAAGAGGTTCTATCAGGACAGGTCATCTAGCCGTCCTCACTATGACAAGGACTCTACCTATGGCTCAGGTAAGAGTGGTGGTGCCTACTCTGCTGACCACTCCCGCTCTTCCCATGACCATCGCTCCCGCGACTGTCACTCTCGTGACCACCACTCTCATGACCGCTCTAGAAAGGATTGCAACCCTCGTGAGCACTCTTCACAGCCTCATTACAGGACTGATCACTCTATACCTGCTTGTGCTACGCCAAATTTAGGCAACTGGAAAGCCACTGCGCCAACCCCCACAGGCAGTGTGCCGTTCACTTGCTTTGGTTGTGGCAAACCTGGCCACAAGGTATTTGACTGTCCTGAGAAGACACCCGCACCTACTGCACCCAAGTCTCAGTACCGTGGATCTGCTAGCCACAGTCGCCTTATGCACAGGAACGCAGAGGAAGCTCAAGCTGCCCCAGATGTTGTGTACGGTATGTTTTTAGTTAATGCATTAAAGCATCCATTCTGTTTAATTCTAGAGCTACATGTTCATACATCTCATCCAAGTTTGCATGTAACATACCTACCACTCCACATCTAGAGCCTATAGTCACCAGTTCTCCCCTAGGTGAGATGAGAAGCACCCATATCTATAAGGGAGTGAAGCTTTCTATCGAGGGTCTAACCTTCCAAGCTAACCTTACCCTTCTACCATCAAATTGTTTGGATGTCATCCTAGGCATGGATTGGCTTATTGAGCACAAAGGTTTGATCTCTTGTTCACCCAGATATGTTTAGATAACTCACCCTTCTGGCCAAACAGTTAGATGTGCACCTCAGAAGGACAAGTCTGTATCTGTGTTATGTGCCCTGAATGCACTCAAGACTCAGGCAGAATCTCAAAAAGAAGAAAAGACTTTCGCTAACATTCCCATTGTTAGAAAATATGAGAACGTGTTTCCATAAGAGTTGCCAGGCATGCCACCTGATCGTGATGTTGAGTTCATCATTGACCTTGTGCTGGGAACCGGTCCCACTGCTAAGCGACTGTACCGCATGTCAGTTGATGAACTAGAGGACCTCAAGAAGTAGTTGAAAGAGCTTTCTGATAAGGGATTTATTAGGCCTAGTCCTTCGCCCTGGGATCACCTGTTCTGTTTGTGAAAAAGAAGGATGGATCAATGAGGATGTGTGTTGACTACCGCAATCTCAATGCTGTTACCATCAAGAACAAGTATCCTCTGCCAAGGATCAATGACTTGCTTGATTAGCTTTGTGGTGCTAAGTACTTCTCAAAGATTGACCTCAAATCTGGTTATCATAAAAATAAGATTCATGAGGAAGATATTCCAAAGACAACCTTTGTCACTCGCTATGGGTAGTATGAGTTCACCGTTGTATCCTTCGATCTCACAAATGCCCCTGCTTACTTCATGAACATGATGAACAAGGTGTTTATGGATGATCTTGATCGGTTTGTGGTGGTTTTCATTAATGACATTCTGGTTTACTCATCCACTGCCGAAGAACATGAAGCACATCTGAGAATAGTGCTCGAGAAGCTATCTCAACACCAACTCTATGCCAAATTCAGCAAATGTGAGTTCTGGCTTGAAGAAGTAGCCTTCCTTGGTCATGTACTCTTAGCTGATGGTGTTGCTGTAGATCCTACAAAGATAGAGGCCGTGAAAGAATGGGAACAGCCTCGCAATGTGTCCAAGATCAGGAGTTTCTTGGGATTGGTGGGTTACTATCGCCGATTCATTGAGAACTTCTCGAAGATAGCTCATCCTATGAAAAATCTCTTGAAGAAGACTAATGAGTTTGAATGGACACCTAAGTGTGAGGACAGTTTCCAAACTCTGAAGGAGAAACTCACTACCACACCTGTCCTAGCCAAACCTGATATCACTAATGACTTTGTCGTGTATTGTGATGCCTCTCGCCAAGGACTAGGTTGTGTGCTGATGTAAAATGGGAAAGTTATTGCTTATGCTTCCCGATAGCTGAAGGAGCATGAGCAACGATACCCCACTCATGATCTCAAGTTAGCAACTGTTGTGCATGCCCTGAAGATCTAGAGGCATTATCTCATTGGCAACAAGTGTGATATATACACCGATCACAAGAGCTTGGAGTACTTCTTCACTCAGGAAGATCTAAATATTAGACAGTGCAGATGGCTAGAGCTAATCAAGGACTATGACATGGAGATTCACTGTCATCCATGAAAAGTGAATGTAGTCATAGATGCTCTTAGTCGCAAGACCTATTGTCATGCTCTGTTCACCTCAACTCTGCCACCTAAATGAAGGAAAGAAATTGAAGAGCTCCAGCTCGAGATAGTACCCCATGGTCTATTGCATGAACTTCGCATTGAGTATAATCTCACGGAGTGAATTCATGAAGCTCAGAAAAGTTGTGAGGAAATAGAGTACATACGTGGGTTGATGAAGCTAGGATGCAGCCCAGAATTCAGAGAAGATGAGCATGGAACCATCTGGTTCAAGGATAGAATTTGTGTACCCAGCAACCCTGCTTTGTGTAAGGAAATTCTATCAGAAGCACATGACTCTATGTATTGCATCCATCTTGGAGGTGCAAAAAATGTATCAAGATGTAAAGAAGCATTTCTGGTGGAAAGGCATGAAGACACACATTGCTAGACATGTGGCCGAATGTGACAGCTGTAACAGAGTCAAGGCCAAACAAAGAAGACCCGCTGGATTACTCAAAACCACTTGATGTTCCTGAATGGAAGTGGGAGAGCATATCCATGGACTTTATCGTGGGATTGTATCGATACCCGCAAGGTCATGATTCCATATGGGTAATAGTAGACCGTCTAACAAAATTAGCACACTTTATACCCATCAAGACTTAGGTACATGCCAAACAGTTGGCGGACTTGTACATCAAGGAGATATTGAGGCTTCATGGAGCTCCTAAGAGTATTGTGTCAGATCATGGACCCCAATTCATGTCCCAATTTTGGCAAGCTCTTCATGAGTCCATTGGGACTGACCTTGACTATAGCACTACTTACCACCCTCAAACAGATGGTCAGACAGAAAGGTTGAATCTGATTCTTGAGGATATGCTTCATGCCAACGTTCTCAAATATGGAACGGATTGGGAGAAATGTTTGTCGTTTGCTGAGTTCTCTTACAACAACAGCTACCAGGCAAGCATCAAAATGTCACCTTTTCAAGCTCTTTATGGCAAGCCATGCAGAACCCCGTTGATGTGGGATCACCCAGGAGAGAGGGCAGTCTTTGGCCCCACCAAGATCAAGGAAGCCAAAGAAGGAGTAGCTCAAGTTAGAGAGAACTTGAAGATCGCTCAAAGCTGACAGAAGAGCTTTGCTGATAATAGGCGTCGAGACCTTGAATTCAAAGTTGGGGACTTTGTCTATCTCAAAGTGTCTCCCCTTCGTGGTACTGTCAGATTCCACGTGAAAGGGAAACTAGCTTCAAGATATGTTGGCCCTTACCGCATCCGACAAAGAGTTGGAAAGCTTGCATACAAGGTTGAACTACCCCCACAATTGCCAGGAGTACATCCCGTATTCCATGTTTCATAGCTACACAAGTGCTTAAGGGTACCTGAGGAAGAAGCAGTTACTACTGATGTGCTTGATATCCAAGATACTCTAGAATACAAAGAGCATCCCATCAAGATTTTGGGTTATGACACTAAAGAGACCCGAAGCAAGTCTATTCCTATGTGCAAGGTTCAGTGGAGTAATCACACTGAACGTGAAGCAATGTGGGAAGATGAGAATCAACTGATGCTACAGTGTCCTTACCTCTTTGAAGGGTATGTCACTTCTTAAATCTCGAGGATGAGATTCCAATGAGAGGGGAGGACTGTAACAACTCAAAAATTCGAGCTACAAATTTTTTTTCAAAAACCTTTGAGTGACGAGTGCGACATGTCATCATCTACTCTAACCATGCATCAACTTATCATGTCATGCATAGCATCCATGTGATCCTAGCATAATTAAAACTTTCAAAGTAATATCTTGATCAATGTTTCATATGTTGCCTTCCAATGTTGCATTAGCTTTATCTTCAATGTTTCAATAGAAGTCATGGCATGTTGCATTTAAGTGTGATTTGGATTTTATTTGGTTTATGTGGTGTTTAATTAAAATGGGACCATAATATTTATTTTCACAAATAAATATTAAGGGGCAAATACCCTAACAATATAAGGGCCTTGTATGCTCACTACCTTATTATACAAAATTGGCACATCACAAATATATGTATATGTATATATATAAGTATTTGAAAAATGGAAAAGAAAAAAGAAAATAAAAGAATAAAAAGAAAAGCCTTTCGGCTCGAACCAACAAACCAGCTCGGCCCAGTGCCCCTCTCTTCTCTCCCTCTCCTTTCTTTCCCACGCGAGTCAGCCCAGCAAGGCCACCGGCCCGGCCACGCCACGTGCTCACCCTCTCTCCCTTTCTCTCCCGTGCAGGCCAGCCCAGCAGGCCCAACAAGACGCCGTGGCCGCCCGCTCCACGCCATCGCCAGCCGCCGCCGCTGACGAGTGGCTCCCGCCGTGAGACCCACCTGTCATCTTTTTGCTGAGGTCATCCGACCTCCCTGCTTTTCCCCCGCGCCGTGCGCGATCGCCCGTGCTCCGTACCGTGCACCCTGGCCACTGTACCATGCTTGCCTGCTCCCAACCGCCCCGTGTGCCATGACGGCCGACAAGCTGACGCCACAAGGCACCCATGTCCGCGAGCACCTCGCTCTCCCGCGTGCGCTCGCAACCACCCACATGACCCTGTCCCCTGCCTATCCCCTCTCATCCTTCACTGCGAAGGCACCTCACCTCGCCTCTCTGCCCACTGGAGCCCACCAAGGCCGAGGGAGCAACCCAGAAGCTTCCTCTGGACCGGATTGCCCCTAGCTGCTTAGGCAAACCACCATGGCCGCCATGTCCCTCGCCCCGTCCTTATAAGCCAAGCCCCGGCACCCTCTAGGGTTCCCAGGCCACCACCACCACTCTGGTGGAGCTCAATTTTACCTCTAGCCTGCTCAATTTGGAGAAGAAGGGGAAGAAGGAGAAGAAGGGAGGCGGGGAAGGAGCTGCTGCCGCCGCTGGAGCTAGAGAAGAAGGCCACCGCCGCCGACCCAGAGCCACTGCTGCTGCATCGGGAGCAAGAAGGAGGAGCAGTACTGTGAGCTGAAGCTATTGGACGTGTACCATACCTCCATCCTCGATCGCGCCGGTGAGCACCACCATCATCGCCCTCTTTCAACCTCCACCGTGCTGCTAGCCATGGTGCTCCACCTTGGGAGCGTGTAGGCTGAGGCCACCGCTAGCCTCCTCTTGACACACGCACACACCCACGAGACCAGCCAAGCTCCTTGGACCACGGCATCAAGCGGATGCCAGACCGAAAGCCGCCATGTCAGCCGCCACGTTGCACGCCGCCGCGGCGAGGCCACCTTGCTGCTCGTCGTTGAGCCTTGAGCTGCTTTGACCTCAGATCCGTGCTCACCTTGATGAGATAGACCCGATGCGCACACTAGCCCCTTGGATGATGCCTTGAACGCCTTGGCGTGCGCCACCATGCCAGTGCACCACCGCTCTGGAGCACCACCTTGCACCGCTGTGTTCCCACCGTCACCGACCACTGCCGGGAGCAACAGGATGAGGATCGTCTCCGCCGTGATGAGCTGTGTTGGCTGCACAAGAAGATGGAGGCTGGGAAGCCTCCCAAGGTGCCGTACCGTGCACCGTGGTCATGCCAAAGATCTACCATGGGTGTTGCTGCCCACGCGAACTCCGCCGTGAGTTGAGGTTGCCCCGGTGCTGTGGGAGTGTGCTGCGTGAACCTGATCGCGCTTTCGTGCCCTGAATTGGACTTGGAGTGGCTCGAAGTGAAGGTATCATCGAGTGGCGCTGCCGTCGAGCCGCTGTCTGCAGTGGAACCCATCATCGGAAGCCAAGCTACCGCCTTGAAGCCTACCTCCGTGTTCGCCACGACGTCCTGGAGCCGATGGGCAAGTTGATGATGCCGGAGGACCACCGTAGCATCGGGAATCGTGGTTTTCCTCGTCGCCGTCGAGCCCCGATGTCGGGCAGGAGAAGACAGAGGAAGGGGATGAGTTTGGCCAGGGAAAGATGGATGTGGTTTTTGTGGACCTGAGTCGCTGCTAGTGGGGCTAGGAGGAGTCAATGCACCATGAAGCCGAGCGGTGGACCGTGTGAATCCGAGGACATATGCATGCACCCGGTTCACATTGACTTGAGCCACTGACAGTGGACCCAACAGACACCGGTGCACCATAGACCGAGAGCCGTGGACCGAGCCCAGGTTGGATTCAGAGCAATGACGTGGCAGCACCAGAGCGTGCCACGTGGTGGGCCTGGCCCGGCCCAGATCCAGCCCACTCGGCCCATTAATGGCCCATTAACAGCCCGTTAACAGCCCAGTGGGGCCCACCTATCAGTTCACCGTTGACCGTTGACTGCTGACGTTGCCACTACTGCTAGGCGAGTAGTGCTAGGGAGGTATATGCATGAGATGGAGCTAACACCCTACCGAGACGACCATGGCACCCCCTTCGGGAGTGGGTACATGGCATGGCATCCTCTACGGGAGTGGATACATTCTCTCTTCATAGTTCCAGTGATGCAGAGCTAGATGGTAGAGTGGCATTGTTCTATGGCAGTAGGCGCCTTGAATCTGCCTAGGTGATTGCAAGCACCGATGATGGTTATCTAGTGGATTAGTGAAACCTTTGCAGAGTGTATGGTTGATCGATCAATACATATTCCAATTCTTTGGCTATGGACCTTTCCTATGTTCCGCATGCACCGGACTAGTGAGTGGAGTGTTCTACCTTCCCCTTGAGTATGTTTTCCGGCTGTGAGCCAGGTTGAGGGCTGCGGGCCGCTGAGACAAGCTGAGAGGGAGTTGGCTTGTCGACTTGAGTCTGAGATGGTGTTGGAAGAGTTGGGATGGTGATTCAGAGAAGGATGGTGATGGATGTTGTGGGTTGGAAATGTGTTTAAAACTTGATCACTATATTATTATTTATATACCTAATTGCTGCATAGGAAACCCTAGCTTTATAGGTTCCTTTTGATATATCCATTTTGCATCCAATTTCCACAAAGCAGTGCATAGGATGGGAGTGTGGCCAGTACAAATCGTACTAAAAATTTGGTTTCAGGTTCAAGGAGTGAGTACTCTTCTGGGGAGTACAGCGATTGAGGGTTTTGTGCCTACACTCAAGTTGGATCGAGGATGATAGCTTCTACACCTCAAGCTTTTATTGTTATGCTGCATGAACTCTGATTCCACCAAGTGGCGATGTAATAAGTTATTGTAAACCTCTCTATTTGCACTCTTTTGTTCGATGTATGTATTATGGTATTCAACTGTTATCAGGTAATGTGATTTAAATGGTCATATTACACATCAACTCTATGGATTTCCCTTCATAGAAATCAAGGTCGTTTCACCTAGCTCATGGAGCATGTCTCCTGGACCCACATTTCCCCATCTCTTAAGATCCACCAAAAAATCAGCACGGCGGTCCCTGTTACCGTCAAGGCCGTAACTATACCATAGCTTTGATGTGAAGGCCCTTACTCAGCCCTGACACCATCTTATCTCTCCACCCTAACTCCCCAGGTTGAATTCCCCCTTGGCTGCCTTGCGGAGCATGTCTCCCGGACTCAAACTTCCCCATCTCTTACGATCCGCCGAATAATCAGCACGGCAGTCCCCATTGCTATCAAGGCCATAACCACACCATAGCTTCAATACCAACGCCCTTCCTTAGCCCTGACACCATCTTATCCCTTGAAACTAACTCCCCGTGTCAAATTCACCCCTTGCCCACCTCATGGACCATGTCTCCCAGACCCAAACTTTCTCATCTCTTACGATCCACCAAAAAATTAGAACGGCAATCCCTGTTGCCGTCAAGGCCACAACCGTGCCATAGCTTCGATGCCAAGGCCCTTCCTCAGCCTAGACAGCACCTTATCTCTCCACCCTAACTCCCCAGGTCAAATTCCCCCTTGCCCGCCTTCTCCCGGACCCAAATTTCCCCGTCTCTTATGATTCGCCAAAAAATCAGCACGGCATTCCCCGTTGCCGTCAAGGTCACAACCGCTCCATAGCTTCGATGCCAAGGCCCTTCCTTAGCCCTGACACCATCTTATCTCTCCACCCTAACTCTGTGGGTCAAATTCTTCCCTTTCCCACCTCGCAGAGCATGTCTCCTGACCCAAAATTCCCCGTCTCTTATGATTTGCCAAAAACTTAGCACGGCGGTCCCGTTGTCGTCAAGGCCGCAACCGCACCATAGCTTCAATGCCAAGGCCCTACCTTGGAACTGACATCATATTAGCTCTCCACCCTAACTCCCTGGGTCAAATTCCCCCATTGCACTCCTCATAGAGCATGTCTCATAGACCCTAACTTCCCTGTCTCTTAGGATCCATCGAAAAATCAGCACGGCGGTCCCCGTTGCCGTCAAGGCCGCAACCGCACCAAAGCTTCCATGCCAAGGTCCTTCCTCAGCCCTAACATCATATTATCTCTCTACCCTAAATCCTTGGGTAAAATTCCCCCTTTCCCACCTTGCGAAGCATGTCTCTCGGACCTAAACTTTCACATCTCTTATGATACGCCGCACAATTAGCACGGCGGTCCCCGTTGCCGTCAAGGCTGCAACCGCACCATAGCTTCAATTCTAAGGCCCTTCCTTAGCCTTGACACCATCTTATCTCTCCACCCTAACACTTGGGCCAAATTTAACCCATGCCTGGCTCACGGAGCATGTCTCCTGGACCCATATTTCCCCGTCACTTAAGATCCACAGAAAAATCAACACGGCAGTCCATGTTACCGTCAAGGCCACAATAGCACCATAGCTTCGATGCCAAGGCCCTTCCTCAGCCCTGTCACCATCTTATCTCTCCACCCTAACTCCCCAAGTTGAATTCCCACCTTGCCCACCTCATGAAGTTGTCTCCTGGACCCAAACTTCCCCGTCTCTTACGATCCGCCCAATAATCAGCACAGCGGTCCCCGTTGCTCTCAAGGTCGCAACCGCACCATAGCTTCGATGCCAAGGCACTTCCTCTACCCTAACACCATCTTATCTCTCCACCCTAACTCCTTGGGTTGAATTCCCCTCTTGCCTCCCTTACAAAGCTTGTCTCCTGGACCCAAAACTTCCCTGTCTCTTATGATCCGCCAAAAAATCAGCATGGCGATCCCCGTTGCAGTCCAGGCCGCAACCGCACCATAGCTTTGATGCCAAGGCCCTTTCTTAGCCCTAACACCATCTTATCTCTCCACCCTAACTTCTTGGGTCAAATTCCCCCTTACCCGCATCATGGAGCATGTCTCCCAGACCCAAACTTCCCCGTCTCTTATGATTCGCCAAAAAATCAGCACGGCGGTCCTTGTCGTCAAGGCTGCAACCACACCATAGCTTCGATGTCAAGGCCATTCCTCTACCCTAACATCACCTTATCTCTCCACCCTAACTCCTTGAGTTGAGTTCCCCCCTCTCTGCCTCACAGAGCATGTCTCCCGGACCCAAACATCCCCGTCTCTTACAATCTGCTAAAAAATCAGCACAGCGGTCCCTTTTACTGTCAAGGCCGCAACCGCACCATAGCATTGATGCCAGGACCCTTCCTCATCCTTGACACCATATTATCTCTACACCCTAACTCCCTACATCAAATTCCCCCTTGCTCGCCTCACGGAGCATGTCTACCAGGCCCAAAATTCCCCATTTCTTATGATTCATCGAAAAATTAGCACGGCGGTCTTCGTTGCTGTCAAGGCCGCAAATGCACCGTAACTTTGATTCCAAGGCCCTTCCTTAGCCCTGACACCATCTTATCTCTCCACCCTAGCTCCCCAGGTCAAATTCTTCCCCGTCTCTTCTGATCCGCTGAAAAATCATCACAGCAGTCCCCGTTGCTATCAAGGCCACAACCGCACCATAGCTTCGATGCTAAGGCCCTTCCTCGGCCCTAACACCATCTTATCTCTCCAACCTAACTCCCCAGGTTGAATTCCCCCTTTCCCACCTCATGAAGCTTGTCTCCCCAACCCAAACTTCCCCGTTTCTTACGATCCACCAAAAAATCAGCACGGCGGTCCCCGTTGCTCTTAAGGCCGCACCGCACAATAGCTTTGATGCCAAGGCCCTTCCTCTACCCTGACACCATCTTATCTCTCCACCCTAACTCCTTGGGCTGAATTCCCCTTGTCTGCCTTGCAGAGCATGTCTCCCAAACCCAAACTTCCCCGTCTCTTACGATCCACCGGAAAATAAGCATGACGGACCCGTTGCCATCGAGGCCGCAACCGCACCATAGCTTTGATGCCAAGGCCCTTCCTTAGCCCTAAGACCATATTATCTCTCCACCCTAACTCCCTAGGTCAAATTCTCCCTTGCCCGCCTCACAAAGCATGTCTCATGGACCCAAACTTCCCCGTCTCTTATGATCTGCCGAAAAATCAGCACGGCGGTCGCCGTTGCCATCAAGGCCGCAACCGCACCATAGCTTCGATGCCAAGGCCTTCCTCAGCCCTAACACCATATTACCTTTCCACCCTAACGCCTCGAGTCAAATTCCCCCTTGCCGCCTCACGAAGCATGTCTCCCGAACCCAAACTTCCCCGTTTCTTATGACCCACCAAAAAATCAACACGGCGGTCCTCGTTACCGTCAAGGCCACAACAGCACCATAGATTTGATGCCAAGGCCCTTCCTTGGCCTTGACACCATCTTATATCTCCACCCTAACTCCCTGGGTTGAATTCCCCCTTGTCCACATCGTAGAGAATGTCTGCCGGACCCAAACTTTCCCATCTGTTATGATTCGTCAAAAATCAGCACGACGGTCCCCGTTGCTGTCAAGGCCACAACCGCACCATAGGTTCGATGCCAAGGCCCTTCCTCAGCCTTGAAACCATCTTATCTCTCCACCCTAACTACCCAGGTCAAATTCTTCCCCGTCTCTTCTGATCCACTGAAAAATCATCATGGCAGTCCCCATTGCTGTCAAGGCCGCAACCGCACCATAGCTTTGATGCCAAGGCCCTTCCTCGGCCCTGACATCATCTTATCTCTCCACTATAACTCCCCAGGTTGAATTTCCCCCATTCCCACCTCATGAAGCTTGTCTGCCCAACCCAAACTTAGCCATTTCTTAGGATCCACCGAAAAATCAGCACGGCGGTCCCCGTTCCTCTCAAGGCCACAACCGCACCATAGCTTTGATGCCAAGCCCTTCCTCTACCCTGACACCATCTTATCTCTCCACCCTAACTCCTCAGGTCAAAATCCCCCTTGCCAACCTTGTGGAGCATCTCTCTTGGACCCAAACTTCCCCGTCTCTTATGATCCACCGAAAAATTAGCATGGCGGTCCCCGTTGCCTTCAAGGCCACAACCGCACCATAGCTTTGATGCCAAGGCCCTTTCTCAGCCCTGACACCATCTTATCTCTCCACCCTAACTCCCTGGGTCAAATTTCCCCCTTGCCCACCTCATAGAGCATGTCTCTCGGACCCAAACTTCTCTGTCTCTTACGATCCGCCAAAAAATCAGCAAGGCGGTCCCCGTTGCCGTCAAGGCCACAATCGCACCATAGCTTCGATGCCAAGGCCCTTCCTTAGCACTGACACCATCTTATCTCTCCACCCTAACTCCCAAGGTTGAATTCCCCCTTGTTGGGAATATGCCCTAGAGCTAATCATGTAGATGATGATATTCCGATTGTATCCATGATTAATAAAGTGTTCATTGAATATCCATTAAAGACAACTTGTATTGATTAGCAATTATGTAAAATGTTTTGTGGAACTCTTTACTTGCATGGTTATTCTAAAGTTGTTCCTAGTCAGTGTTCTTGTGAGAACACACTTGAATATTAGCCAGCAACATGTATTAGTTGATGGCTATGTTTCATAAGTCATGGACATGGAGATGTCAAACTAATAATGTGGGCACATGTGAGACATGTAGACTGGACTGACCCAACATGAGAAAGTCTCTATTCATGTCATGTACGTTATGTCCTTAGACCTAAGATTGTGGTATGTACTCAAGATGTGAAATGGCCTACTTAGAGACTATCAAACACTGCTCTGTAACTGGGTAGTTATAAAGGTGGTCTTCGGGTGGTTGGGAAGCATGCTATGAGACATAGACAATCAAGATGAAATTTGCCCCTCTCTACATGAGAGAGATATCACTAGATCACTCAAGTGATTAGATCAACAAATCCATGGCCGTGCTTGGGTTAAGTGTTAACTCACAAGTTGAACCATATATCGAGTGGCAAAGGGAATAACTTGTATGTGGTCGTAGTGGTTCGTCTGATATAATCTTTGCGTGCCTATAGGAGTTTCATGCCTTTCTAGAAGACACTATCAACTATTGGGTGAGTAGGAGTACTCGGCCCATGTCAATGTGTACGTGAACCCATAGGGTCGCACGCTTAAGGGGCTGGAAGCCTAATTCGGGTTGGACCCGAATTAGACAAGGCTTAGGGTTACTAATGGGCCTCCAACTCATGAGCTCATTGGGGATGCCTATATAAGGAAGGGGTAGGGGTGCGGTTAGGGTGACACACACGCCTTTGGCAGCCGCCGTCGCCCTCCCACGCTCGCGCCTTCTGCTCCTCACGGACCTAGCAGTCCAGAGGCGCATCGCTTCTTCCCTGCACGTGTGGGATTCCTTGGAGGTGCTGCATCTGGAGCACTGGGACAAACCACGTGAGGGGATTGAGGTGATGGACGACCATGCAATTGCACTGCCTGCTGCGACGCGTACGACTACATCGAGTCATCTTCCGCTGCACCTGCGCGTCTAGTGGTAATCCCGTAACCTATAACTAGCAGTAGATCCTAGTTTGCGAGGTCAAAAAGTTTTGTTTTCTGGCTAGCGTGCACCCTCATAACCCATCACCCCTTGCCCGCCTCACGGAGCATGTCTCCTGGACCCAAACTTCCTCATCTCTTATGATCCACCAAAACGGCAGTCCCTGTTGCCGTCAAGGCCGCAACCGCACCATAACTTTGTTGCCAAGGCCCTTCCTTAGCCCTAACACCATATTATCTCTCCACCCTAACTCCCTAGGTTGAATTCCCCCCTTGCCCACCTCGTGGAGCATGTCTCCCGGACCCAAACTTCCCCGTCTCTTACGATCCGCCAAAAAATCAGCACAGTGGTCCCCGTTTTCATCAAGGCCGCAACCGCACCATAGCTTCGATGCCAAGGCCCTTCCTCAGCTGTGACACCATCTTATCTCTCCACCCTTACTCCCCTAGTCGAATTCCCCCTTGCCCGTGTTGACGGTCCTCAACTACCAATTTTGACCGTCGTTATTGGATCAAAATGAGGACAACCAACAATACAAGTAGTGATTTGTGTTTATAATTCACCTAGTTCCACTTGTACTTGGAGTCTATATTTGTATGCAGTTGAAGTCCAAAAATAAGTGCAAATGGACCAAATGGAAGCAATGGAATGTGGTAGGGCCAGCAACCCAGCCAGGGCCAGGGCGCCCACCCTGGTCGTGCCACCAAACCGACCGAGCCATGTCACCAACCTATGACAACAACATCCCACGTCTCCCAACCATCGAAACCAAGTTGGTTTGATCCAAGGGCGCTTGATGGATGTCACTCTGATTCATGGGCCCATTTTCATACACCCAAGGAGGCTAAGTCGGTTGGAATCGACTCCAAACCGACTTATCTGTCATGCAACCGACTTGGGGGAGTCAACTCTTCTTTGAGTAATAAAGCCAGCCTTCTTCTTCTATCATGTGGTAACTTTGTTCTATTGCATTACTTAAGTATTACTTTACTTTATTGTTCTTTACTTGTTTCACTGCCCGGTTAAGGTGCTCTAGTTCAAGGTACCGAATTAGAGTAGTCAAGTTTATAGATTAAGCGAGGTGCTTAGGCTATAGCTTGCCTGTGAATACTCCTAAATCTCCAGAGGTGGTAGCAATAGGTGGTGACAGCCCTATTTGCTTTTGTAGTCCACCATGATAGGTTTAGCTTGAGTAGAGCTTTAGGTGCTTACTGTCGGAGCTAGTTGCTGTGGTGAGTTCCGAGGCAGTACGCCCATAATGATTAACTTTAGCGTGGTCTTAATTAGTATTGCCTTAGTCAGAGAACCCACACATATTCTCTTTACCCTTTTATCACCCATACTTGGATACACTTAGTTCTTCACTAGTTCACTTCATGTTCCCCATGGAAATTCCATACCTTGGAATACTCCTAGGTGAAAGCTACATTGACATCCGTGCGCTTGCAGATTTATCTAGGTGCTATATCCAGTGTCAAGGCCGCAACCGCACCATAGCTTCAATGCCAAGGCCCTTCCTCAGCCCTAACACCATCTTAACTCTCCACCCTAACTCCCCATGTCAAATTCCCCCTTCCCACCTCACGGAGCATGTCTCCCAGACCCAAACTTCCCCGTCTCTTATGATCCGCCGAAAAATCAGCACGGCATTCCCCGTTACCGTCAAGGCCGCAACCGCACCATAGCTTTAATGCCAAGGCCCTTCCTCGACTATAAAACCATCTTATCTATCCACCCTAACTCCTTGATTTGAATTCCCCCTTGCCCGCCTCATGGAGCATGTCTCCCAGACCCAAACTTTCCCATCTCTTATGATCCGCCGAAAAATTAGCACGACGGTTCCCGTTGCCATCAGGTCCTTAACCGCACTATAGCTTTGATGACAAGGACCTTCCTCAGCCTACCACCATATTATCTCTCCATCCTAACACCCGGGGTTGAATTCCCCCCTTGCCCGCCTCGTGGAGCATGTCTCCCAGACCCAAACTTCCCCATCTCTTGCGATCCGCCAAAAAATTAGCACGGTGGTCCTAGTTGCCATCAAGGCTGCAACCGCACTATAGCTTTGATGCCAAGGCCCTTTATTAGCCTGACACCATCTTATCTCTCCATGCTAACTCCCTGAGTCGAATTTCCCCCTTGCCCACCTTGCGAAGCATGTCTCCTAGATCCAAACTTTCCCGTCTCTTACGATCCGCTGAAAAATCAGCACGGCGGTCCCCGTTGCCGTCAAGGCCGCAACCACATCATAGCTTCGATGCCAAGGCCCTTCGTCAGCACTGAAACCATCTTATCTCTCCACCCTAACTCCCCACTTTGAATTCCCCCTTGCCCGCCTTGCGGAGCATGTCTCCCGGACCCAAACTCCCCCGTCTCTTACGATCCGCTGAAAAATCAGCACGGCGGTCCCCGTTGCCGTCAATGCCGCAACCGCACCATAGCTTCGATACCAAGGCCCTTCCTGAGACCTGACACCATCTTATCTCTCCACCCTAACTCCTTGAGTTGAATTCTCCCTTGCCCGCCTCGTGGAGCATGTCTCCTAGACGCAAACATCCCGATCTCTTACGATCCGCCGAAAATCAGCACATGAAATGATGATGCTTAGGGTTAGTTTTAAAGTTCCCTGTCATTTTATGTATTTCTGCAAGTTTATAAAACAACCTAAAATTTATCTTATTACCTTGTGCTTTGCTTGATGTTTATGTTAGGTCAACCTTGATATGTATCAACTAAAATAAGTTTACATTTCATAGGTTGCTTTTGTTTCTAAACTGTTGTGTCACATGAAATCATAAAACCCTAATTTCAAATGTCATCTCAAATACTTAGTTTATATTCTATGTACTTGAGGAGTAAACTATGTTTACACTAATGTCAAGCATAGTGTATAAATATAAGTGCAACCCTTCAAAATGATTTTCATATTTGAAGATGAATTTGAATTCCAAAGCTTGCTCTCAAGTCTTGCAGTTCAAATTTAAATTCAAGTTGGAAAGCTATAAAATGTTTTTCAAAAGTCAACTTGGTCAACTAAAGGTGTCATTGGGTCATTGACCTAAAAATGTCCTTGGATGATGTTTGTGATCACTAATGACCAACCAATTAATTTAGAAACCAAATCGAGTTTGTTTTTGCTTCTAAAAACCCTAATTTTAAAACCCTATTTTACCCCTCTTTCCATATATTAAAATCTATAAGGAATTTTGATATACTCTCAAAATATGGTTTGTAGATCTTGACAAGAGCTACAATAATGGTATATAAAGTTTTTCAAGTTTCCAAAAAGAATTCCAAATGAATTTGAAAATATAGTTTTCCAACAGTTATCCCCTTTTGATTTTAAAAGCATAATTCAAAATTTATGCATATTTTGAGAAAACTTTGTATTTGAAAAATGTTTAGTTTGAAACCTTGAACAATCGATAGTTTTGAAGATTTTCAAGTTCATTTGAAAAATAAAAAGTAATTTCAAATATTTTTTCTAGGGTTTCGTTTTCTTTTTGAATTTGAATTCATATTTCAAAAATTAAGAAAAATTTCAAAATGCATGTTAAATGAAAAATGTAGCTCTTGAAAAATCATGCAAATGATATTTTGGGATATTTTCAAGATCCTATGTAATTTCTAGAATAATTTGCAAAGTTTCAAAATGACATCATCTGCTACAGTCATGCTGACGTCATTGTATTCAATGCTTCCCTGTTCAAGGCGTCGCCGTGGCCGTTGGTGCCATTTTGGCCCGCTGCCACCGCCAGCTCGCCCCCTCATGCGTGAAGCTTCGCCGTGGACGTGTCGGCCGCCCCTGCCTCGCCGTTGCGCTATAAATAGAGCAAGTTGGACGCCGTTTCACTTCTTCTTCCCAGCCACCATCGCCGTCAACCTTCCTCTGCCACTCAAATTCATCGACGTTGCTCCATCATCGCTCACTTGCTCCTACCAGCAGTTCCACAATGCTCTTACACTCCGTTTGAGCTAGCTTGCGCCCACTCTTCCCGCTCGAGCCGCCCGCGTACAGTCGTCTTCCTCGCGCAAGGCAACCGTGCCGCCGCGAGCTTGTTTGCCATCGACCACCGCCGTGGTTGGTTATTTATCTTCATCAACCCCGCTATCACGTTCTCCGTTCTCTCCTGCTCATCATGCGCTCCTTGGTCTGTTCGTTGGTACACAACAGCCATCGTGACGCGGACCTTGCCACCGGAGCATCACCGCCACCATCACCGCCACCGACTATAGCTCGACTCAGCCCACCTCCGAGCCAACCAGTATGCGTACCGTGCCCGTGGTGAGCTCCTGCAACTGTCTGTGCCCTCAGTTTCTTCTCTATCACATTATGGCTGCCGGTCACCGTAGCTCACCACCGGCGCGACCTTGCCAGCACCACCGCGTGCGTAGCCGTCTGGGCTAGGGGCCGGGAACGGCTCCATCTTATTGCCCATCACGTTTGCGTGAATGCCCTGAGTGTGCTTGTGCGCTTCCCGTCGCTGGAGAAGCCTCCGGTGAGCTCGGTCGCCGCGTTGCAGCGCCGCCGTACTGCCATGGCCGCCGACGTGGGTGCCACTGTCCCTCCGCCGCCGCGTTAGCTAGCCTAGCTTGTTCGCCGTGTCGAGCTGAGCACGTAGGGCCAAGCCTCTTCGCCGAAGACCTCACCGCCGGCGAGAAATCACCGATCAACTCTGGCGGGTCGTTGGTCAGCGCTGGGAACACTGTTTCCCTTTTTTCTTTTTCCTTTTCAGAAAATATAGTAATTCATGTGTAGATCCAAAATTTCTAAAACTTTTTGTGTATGCTCTTTATGATGTCCTATACCTAGAAAAAATATGAAATGCTATTTGAGTACTTTTTCCATAAGTTAAAATTTGCTCTTTTAATTGAAAAATGCTTCTTCAATGATTTTTAATAAATAAAATAATTGGCTTTTATTTCTGAAAATTATTTTGCCATCTAATAAGACTAAGAGCTTTTTCAAAATAAAATTTTGAGCTTAGTTAGACAACTTTAGTTTAATGCCTTTATTTTATGCTTTTTGAATAATTGTTTAACCCTTTTAATCCTGCTTAATCATTATAGGGTTCTTTGACTTTGGGATTGATTGATGACCTTGGGTCATTAACCTTAATGACCCTTGGCACTTTAATTAATTATTTGCGCTTACCTGGATCATATCATTAGGGTTTAATCAATGTTATTTTATGTGTTTAATGAACTTCTTTAATAAATAGTTAACCCTAACGAACTTAGTAAGTAAGTTTTGTTGGCTTGCAACTTTATCGTGAAGGAAAGTTGTACTCAAGTTCTTAATCTGGTTATGCATTCATCAAGCATCATGTTTATTATTCCATCATGTTGAAACATATCATGTTATCGTGTAGCTTCTGTTAACGAAGAGTTGAACGCTGCTGAACCAGATCCCAAGGAAGAGCAGATTCAAGAGTTGGGAGTTGATCCAGAGCTTGAGACCATCTACCCTGACCATCAAGGCAAGCCCCGGATGCATTTAAAACCCTTCCTTGATTTTATAAAGTTTTTATCACTTTATTTATGAAATGCTGCATTAGGGATTAGGAGTTGAGTGAAAACCTACCAATTGCATTACCTGTCTTACTTCCATATTTTTTGTTACCTTTATTTCAAAAATGCGTAGTAATGCTTAGCCCTGCTTAATTAGTTAGGTTTTCAAAAGGTAAAAGAATGAAAAAGATGAGGTTGGCTTCACCTGTTGGAATCATGATGATAGTTAATAAATCAAGTCCGGATGGCTACCTTGCATTGGGAAAGGAGTCCCTCTGTAGTGTTTCCGTCTGTTGATGCCCTAGGTCCCGTTCGATGGTGATCTGGTGACATCGAGAACTAGATAACCACCCACACATGGTGTGGTATACTTGTGGGATTGAGAGTCCCATGCTTAGGAGTTTGAGTCTTCTGTATATCATGTGGTTGATATATGGCTGCAGTTGCTATCCCGGTATATCATGTGATCTAATGTGCTTAGGAGTTAAAGTCTCCTGTATATCAGCGATCAAGGTCCCAGCTAGGTATAAAAATAGATTCAAATCGCCGTTGCTTCTCAGAGAAGAAGACTCGATCGGTGTTCATCATCGTAGTAACAACTTGAATGATGATAAGGTATAAAAATGGAGTTGGTTGATAAGCTTGAGCTAGATCTAATTTCTGTTATAACTCATGATGAGTTAAAACTTGACCCTCAAGAGCTTTTCTGCAAAAAAATCCTTTTTCTTGCAGGCCTTACCTTGTCCCTCTGGCCTGCATTCCTGAGTCTTCACCCCTCTTTTCGTCGGGTCAGTCTTGTTGAGTACTTTTATACTCAGGGTTTGTTGAACCCCTGTTGTAGGTTCTAACCGGTGCTTGAACCAAGGTTATGTCGGTGGGCTCGACGTGATCTGGTTGCCCTCTCCCAACTTAGGCGCTCTACCTAAGTTGTCTTCTATAGTGCTACTCTGCTTCCACAATTGAAGATAAGTTTATAAAAAGATAACTTATTCATAATTTATAAATTTATTTTTATCATTCTTCCGCACTCTGATTTTTATTTCGTAACAAATGTTGTAATGTTGAAGCTACTTCTTTGTTGATCCTGGTATGAGTAAAATGTGATTTAATCGAGGTTCTTTGAGGACACCTGACAGGGCTTTCAAGGTTGTATGGAACACATGCATGGCTATTAGAAGTCTATTTAGATAATGGTAGGTGCGTGCAGGCCATATAATTTAGGAGGTTCTTCCACAGCCTGCCTCACAAAGCATGTGTCTCGGACCCAAACTTCCCCATCTCTTACGATTCGCTGAAAAGTCAGCATAGCGGTCCCCGTTGCCTTCAAGGCTGCAACTGCAACATCGCTTCGATGCCAAGGCCCTTCCTTGGACCTAACAACATCTTATCTCTCCACCCTAACTCCCCGGGTTAAATTCCCCCCTTGCCCGCCTCGCGGATTATGTCTCCCGGACCCATACTTCCCCGTCTCTTGTGATCCGCTAAAAAATCAGCACGATGGTCCCCGTTGCCATCAAGGCCGCAACTGCACCATAACTTTGATGCCAAGCCCTTCCTTGGCCTGACACCATCTTATCTCTCCACCATAACTCCCTGGGTCAAACTCCCCCTTGACCGCCTCGCATAGCATGTCTCCCGGACCCAAACTTCCCCGTCTCTTACGATCCGCTGAAAAATAAGCACGGCGGTCCCCGTTGCCATCAAGGCCGCAACCACACCATAGCTTCGATGCCAAGGCCCTTCCTTGGCCCTGACACCATCTTACCTCTCCACTCTAACTCCTTGGGTTGAATTCTCCCCTTGCTCACCTCGCAGAGCATGTATCCTGGATGCAAACTTCCCGGTCTCTTACGATCCGTTAAAAAATTAGCACGGCGGTCCCCTGCCGTCAAGGCAGCAACCATACCATAGCTTCAGTGCCAAGGCCCTTCCTCAGCCCTGACACCATCTTATCTCTCTAGCCTTACTCCCCAATTCAAATTCCCCCCTTGCCCGCCTTGCGAGCATGTCTCCCGGACCCAAACTAACCCGTCTCTTATGATCCACCAAAAAATCAGCACGACATTCCCCGTTACTGTCAAGGCCGCAACCGCACCATAGCTTCGATGCCAAGGCCCTTCCTCAGCCCTAAAACCATCTGATCTCTCTACCTTAACTCCCTAGGTCAAATTCCCCCTTGCCCGCCACACGGAGCATTCTCCCGGACCCAAACTTTCTCGTCTCTTATGATCCGTCAAAAAATCAGCACGATGGTCCCCGTTGTCGTCAAGGCCTTAACTGCACCATATCTTTGATGCCAAGGCCCTTCCTCAGCATGACAGCATCTTATCTCTCCACCCTAACTCCCCCAGTTAAATTCTCCCTTGCCAGCCTCGTGGAGCATGTCTCCCGGACCCAAACTTCCCCGTCACTTACGATCCGCCAAAAAATTAGCACGGCGGTCCCGTTGCCGTCAAGGCCGCAACCGCACCATAGCTTTGATGCCAATGCCCTTCCTTGGCTTGAAACCATCTTATCTCTCCATCCTAACTCCCTAGGTCAAATTCACCCTTGCCCGCCTCGCGGAGCATGTCTCCCGGACCCAAACTTCCCCGTCTCTTACGATCCGCTGAAAAATCAGCATGGCGGTCCCCGTTGCCGTCAAGGCCGCAACTGCACCATAGCTTCAATGCCAAGGCCCTTCCTCAGCCCTGACACCATCTTATCTCTCCCCCCTAACTCCTCGGGTCAAATTCCCCTTGCCCACCTCGTGGAGCATGTCTCTCGGACCCAAACATCCCCGTCTCTCTTACGATCTGTCAAAAAATCAACATGGCGGTCCCCATTGCTCTCAAGGCCGTAACCGCACCATAGCTTCAATGCCAAGGCCCTTCCTCAGCCCTAATACCATCTCATCTCTCCAACCTAAATCCCCAGGTTGAATCCCCTTGCCCGCCTTGTGGAGCATGTCTTCTAGACCCAAACTTCCTTGTCTCTTACGATCCACCGAAAAATCAGCACCCGGTCCCTGTTGCCGTCAAGGCCGCAACCACACCATAGCTTCGATGCCAAGGCCCTTCCTTAGCCCTGACACCATCTTATCTCTCCACCCTAACTCCTAGGTTGAATTCCCCCTTGCCCACCTTGCGGAGCATGTCTCCTGGACCCAAACTTCCTCGCCTCTCCCGATCCACCAAAAAATCCCCGTTGCCATCAAGGCCACAACCACACCATAGCTTTGATGCCAAGGCCCTTCCTCAGCCCTGACACCATCTTATCTCTCCACCCAAACTCTAGAAACCTAAACCCTGAACCCTAAACCCTGAACCCTGAACCCTAAATCCTAAACCTTAAACCCTAGACCCTATAACCCTATATCCCTAAACCCTAAACCCTAAACCCTAAAGTTTTATGCTTGATGCTCGTGTGATCACCAAGTACTTTTGTTGCTGCACTTTTAAGATAGCTCGCAATGCTGTTCAGATTTCACTTGGTGAGCTGCCTTAAAACTACAGCAACCAAAGTACTTGGTAATCACATGGGCATCAAGCATAAAAGTTTTATACTGAGTATGCATTTCAAATAGCTCACAAAAGGCAACAATATTAGCATGAGCTTCCAAAGATTACACAGCCCAAACAATCTGAGCCAATCTGAACACACCATTTGGAGTCAAATGATGCATCTGAATTTTAAAGGCTTTCAAAACATGTTCAATAAAATCATGACATGGAAAACGAAGCCCAGTAGTAAAAAGATCCTGATAAACTATGCATTCATCACGACGTGGTTTAGGATTAGTTTCAGCATTATCAAGAACCCTCACAAGATCACGATCAACAAGCCGCAATCTAACCATCTCATCAAGTCCACTCTGATCAAACAAAGTTCTCCCAAAGGTTAAAGTGTAACCTTCATCATTTTTCACCAAATCTTCAACAGAGGCATGAAAATTATCAAGATTATCTTCATCAGAATTTGCTTGAGATCTATCATCATTAGCCTTTGAACTTTCTTGAGAATGAATCTGCTCCTGCTGATCTTGCGAAGACATCTATAAAAGAAAAACAAAGTCAAAAAATATCCTTCCGATCCAAACTACAAAAAGCAAGAGGTTGCAACAGCAAAATCCAAGAACTGATGAAGTGAGAAATTTTTTTGACTTCACGGTCAAAATAAATTTTGCCAGAGTTTCTCCTCTTCTGAAAACAACGTCTCCAGGAGGGGGGCACCACTATATATATAGAGAACTTTGATCAGAGCCAACGGTCATTAGTCAAACGGTCAAACTAGTCGTTTAAATTCAAATTTTAACATAAAACTAATGGCCAACTCCAAAGTTTGGACGGCGTTTGCCAGGCAAAGTCTATATAAACTTCACGGGATTTAGACCCTTGGAGTAGGCCTTCGCCCGCGAGAGGTTGCTATTGGGGGACAACTTTGTCACGGAAAACTTTCCGCCCAAACTTTGGAGTAAAAACAAATTTTTGGTCAGATAATATATGAAGGAGAATGAAAACCAGCAAAGATGATGTGGCAGCTTTGCGTATCTTGTTTTGGGCTTCACCCGTTAACTTTCATCTTTTTCAGGTCAAGGAGTGAAAGCGGCTTCGCTCGGTATATGGAGCTTGGCAAAGTTGATGTGTCAACTTCACTCAGAGATCTATTGCAAGATTCACCAAGTTCAGAAATGATGTTAAAGCCAAGATTGTCTCGAAGAAAATACGTGAAAGAGGCGAAGTGTGTTTTATCACTTTGCTCATTGCTTTTTAGCCAAATGTATAAGGAAATTACTGTCTGTATTTGTAATTTTTGGATAATAGCGAAGTCGAGGTCCCTATAAATACCCCCCTGAGATGTAAAATTATGATTCAGATTGAAATATATTGCGAATAGCAGTTTACTTTCACCTCCTCTATGTTCGTGTGATTTCATCACCCAACAATGGAATTGTTTCATTTGTACCCACAAATTCAGCCACAGACTCAGCTCCAACACTTTTAGAGCCATTACCACCTATCAGGTAAGATTAAACCACTGAGAACTGGGTAGTTAAACAATAATCAATTAAGCTATGAGACAGCGTAAGGTAGCTAAAAAGGGTGTACCCTTTGCTGTAGCAATATTTCTTTTCCCACTACATGACAAACCAACTTTTCTAGTTCCATGAGCCCTAAGATGAATCCCTAACAAAGGCTCTAAAATGTTGTCTAGATCCTCATCACTTTATCAACTTGATCTGAAGAACTGCATAGTTCACCGCAAGAGTATTTGATGATCTGATAAAGATCTTCATGAATGTCCAAATCCACATACTCAAATGACATGTTGGGAACTAGTGGCCACCTATTCCCAGCAGCAATAGCAAGTAGCACATCATCCCCCTTCCTATTATTCTCACTGATTTCTTTAATCTGAGACAATAGAGCTGTGGAAGGTTCATGAGTTTAAAAACAATAGGCCAATAGCTACCAAGGAAGGATAGTACACAATGAAGAACATGTGCATACCTTTTCTGTTCAGATTCTTCTTGTCTTGTTGTTTGAAATGGAAACTGCGATGGTCAAGAGACTTGTGATAATTTTTTGAATATACTTCAGCCCAAACTTTATTAAAATCTGACTGGCACCTTGACCATTCCTCCTGCTTTTGTTTATGACTGGTTAAAATAAGGGGTAATGCCACACCAATATTTTTTCGAAGGACATCCACAACATCAAGTCCATGGTCACCATATAGCCGCTCAATGCACCTCATATTCAAAGCTATCAAGAGAGGAAAAGAGTTCAATGAGCATGTTGTTTGACAAAAGGACAGGAGACAACCACCATACATATAAAGAGGTGTGGTCAACTGTGCATATGTGGATCCTTACTAATCAAATGTTCATCGAGGTGGATAGATCTGTCTGGTTTGAGTGAGTTGCCCTCCATCCTTTCCACCAACTTCTCAACATGCTTAATTGCCACAGTAACAGATTCCAACAGCATGTCCAGCTCAAACCGGAAATCCTCCACTTCACAAGTTTTGACTATGATCTTGAGACATGCTGGCCATCTCCTACCAAAAAGAATACCATAAACTAAATGTTACTCTGCTATGATGAATGACAGATTACAGTAGAACAAGACACAAAGGGTCATCATGTAGCATGCCACCTTATGTGTCAAATTTAAATTACACTACTGAGCAACAGAATGCAGTTCCCAGTGAGCCTCAGTAGTTTCAAGTAACATATCCCTCTGATTGTGGACCAAAATCAGATACCAATGAACATACTGAATTTCCTAAATGTAATGATATACCCCCATGGCCTAGTTTTTATCTAACATAACAACAAAACACTTGCTTTGAATGAATGTCAGTCATCAAAACAAAAATCCTGGTTAGAAGGTTCCTCTTATAAAAATAAAATGTCTTACAAACAAGGTGATTATTGACCAATTGAGCATGTGCTGCAATGTAGCAACAATTAGGCAATAGTCAAACAGAGAACAAAAACTCCATACCTGTCATCTTCACATATAAACAAGCTTTCTTCATACTGATTTTTGCGCATATGCTTAAATGAATAATCTTCACTTCCTGAGGTCACTGATACCTACAGATCATTCAGCACTGAAGCTTCACTGTCAGTCCTGTTGCTTGCAGAAGGCACTTGATACTGAAAAGGACAAGTAAAAATATATGATGACATGGAAGACATTATTATTACAAAATAATAAAGAGTTAGATCAGCTCACATTTTCAGGCAAAAGTTGGTAACTTGGATTGCACTGCTGACAATTTGACAGATCAAGCTCTGATATTGGTTTGCATAAGTTATACTTTTCTTTGCTAGGGAATGCTGTAACTTCATGAGTTGCTCCTTCATTAGAATTGAACGCCAATACTTCTTCAGATTTTTTCCTTTCCTTATATCTCTCTTTCTCAGGATCGATATCTCCCTCATGCTCCTTGTATCTCTCTTTTTCCACAGGTTTAACCATCATTGATGTTTGCCCTTCATTCCAAAAGACTAACACAAACATAAATGAGGCGCCTAAAAAAGTAAAACAAATGAAATTATAAGCTTCATAGCTAGCTTCCCTTAATTTTATTGAAAGTTCCTTCCAGAAAGCCATCTGTAGAGTATAAGGAGTAATTATTCATAGAAAAACACAATATATTCAAAGGTTATTAAATCATGGAGGTGCACATTCAATAAATTGGCATTCAAAACAAATGATCCACCTATATTTTCACAGTGTCCCAAGAAGTCATTGAATCCATTCACAAGATCCGGGTAGCCCTGAAGTATGTCTCTTACCTGAAAAACAAAAAAAAAATTACAAAATTCAAAAAGGATTTACCTACCCTGGTTATCATGTAGCAAGTCACATAGATCATTAACTAGAAACTAGATCAGCCTTTGGAGAA
Source organism: Bothriochloa decipiens (assembly GCA_023333625.1). NCBI lineage: Eukaryota > Viridiplantae > Streptophyta > Magnoliopsida > Poales > Poaceae > Bothriochloa > Bothriochloa decipiens. The sequence goes on along the minus strand of CM041639.1, from coordinate 1,047,613 downwards.
TAACATCATATTGGCTTATTAATCTTTTCAGTTCACGTCTTGTAATAATTTCTTGGTTGTATATGTGAAGGTATTTCAAGAACTCTTGGTAAGCTTCAGGCTCTAGCTGTGCCTTTACTTTCTCGCAGAATTGAAACTCTTGTGTATGTGAACCTGAATTAACATAGCAAGAGATGAATCGCGAATCTAATCTAATACATCAAATACGGAGAAAAATAAAAAGAAATATAAGGCATACATAGAGGAACAAAAGCACATGATGGATTCCAGAGTTCACACAAACCAGGTTGTTCAAGGCAATGAAGAACTCACATTACACGTATGCATGGATAAATCAACATTAGCCCAACCCAATATGGCGATGGCAAGAGACTCGCTTTTCAGTCTATACTTACAATTGAATGAGAAAGGAGAGATGGTAGCACCACCTAGTGTATCATCACGAGTAGCCTCCATCTTTCCTTGAGATTTGTGACCATATCGCTCTGCATCCAAATCTTCGTTTTCATATTCGTCATGCCTGTCACAGTCAGCATTACGAATTTTCTCTGTCTCAATACGCCTCTTTTAATATCATGCTCAAGATCAAGGCAATCAACACTGGAGTCCCAATCAGCAGTTGATGGAAAAGCTCTCTCCCTCTGGAGATATAAAGAAGATAATAAGAATATAGCATCTTGAAGTTTAAAGGGGTAAATAGTGCAGGAACAAGGACGTAATTAGCAAATTATTACATGCACTTGCGTATTTTAGTTGTGTGATTCTATAATTTGTTGATTCACCTGAAGTAACATGGATAACTTTTTCATCAGCTTATACTTATTATCATTGAACAATAGTAAAACTGATACTAAGGGGAAATTTTCTATTCTTGGTAACAAAACACTTTAACCACTGGTTCCTAACAAATCAAATATTTGATTTGAAGAAGTCAAAGTATGAAACGTTTGACCAACAATTTGCCAACCTATGTACCAGTTTAGTGTGCAAAAAAAGTGGCATCTCACATCCAAAGGAAATTTAAGATTATTATTATTATCTTATTATCGCAATTTGGGAAATTGTCCTAAAAATTAAATAAGTATATGGCCCACATTGGTTGATGGGTGTGATTCTATAATTTGTTGATTCACCTGAAGGGTCTGAGCTCTTGTAGCAGAATGCATAACAGCATTATTCTTGCCACCATCATGCCTGACTTTAGAGGTAGTGGCTGCCTGCGACAGAGGAGGAGGAGGAGGTGTGGTTGTATCAGGCAAGAAATTAATGAACTCCTTGAGTAAATCAGGATGGCCATAGAACAGCACGGTGACCTGCAGAATATATAGGAGAGAAAGGGTCATTCATGGAAATCAAAGCAGAAGAGATATATATGCACAAGGATGGCCGGGACTTGTGGAGAGAAGGCATGGTAGTGGTACCTCGTCGTAACATCTTGTATGGGCTTGTTATCAGTGGCGGAGCCAGAAACAAGCCGAAGGGGAGCTAAATAACAGAGGGTAGAAATTGTTTGCTCGACCAACACAGTACAATGACAGATTTTTCTCGTTTTACATAGTACAATAATAGCAAAGATTGAGATTGCTTTCAATGTGATCAAAGATACATAGAATAGAACAATGAGGATACAAAATTACCAAAATAATAGAGCCTTCCATAATTAAATAAAATCCATGTCTTCAGAGGCTTCACGAATTCACACCACTTGTACCGATACTACCGGTAATGCTGCATTATTTCAAAAATGTCATACATCATAAAAGAATCAACATATCATTATAAAATGAAATGTACTGAAATATAAGCACCTGGGGCTGAAGGCCTCACATGGCAATTGCCACATACGATTTCTTAAGGCTTGAAAGCGCTTTAGAATTTTTCCATCTTCAACCGATGCAAAAAATTCCCTCTCAATGTAGCATATCATACTATTATTCATCCACTCATCGTTCATTTTGTTTCTTTGCTCGGTCTTAATGATATTCATAGCAGAGAAAGCTCTTTCAACTGTTGCTGTTGCAACTGGTAAAATCAATGCAAGTTCAATGAGACGATACACCAAAGGAAAATGGGTATGTCTATCAGTCTGAACCATCTTCTCAGCAAGGTTTCCAAGATCAACACAATTGTTGAAGTTTCTATCATTTCTAACCTCATAAATAAATACGGGAAGATCCTCTCCAAGCTTCATGCATTCATAATCAGTGAAGTCATCAGCATAAATCCGAGCTAGCTGAACTAACTTTTGTATCTCAAAGTTTTCAAAAGAATTCCTCGGATCAAGACAAGCGATGCATCTCAATAGCACAGTTGACCTTTCTAGAAAACGATTGTTGAACTCAAAAATAATCTGATCAAGCACAACATTGAAAATCCCATGATGAAAATGATGATAGTGGGCCACTAATTTAGCACCACGATACCTCCAACGACCTCTAATTGGTATCTACTCTTCCATATTAGGGATTTCTAACTTCATTGTGACACAAAAGCTTTTTACTTCTTCAAAAAGAGAATCCCAACCATTTTCCCGCAGGTCATTTAGATTGTGCATCATAGACTCAATTAATCCTATGGCACGAACAATATTCTAATTTTTTCTTTGCAAACATGGTGACAAGTCCTGAGTTCTCCCCAAAACTTTCATCATAAGATGTAATATAAAGACAAACTCGAATGACTCTATCCTTTGTATCAACCCATAAGCTGTGGTTTTCTTTTCCTCATGAGTTCCATCCTCACTAATATTCTTTAAAACCTCCAGAATAGAACGCCACGTGAGCATAAGACGTGCTAATGTCTTGTGATGTGTTCCCCACCGTGTATCACCAGACCTAGCAAGACTAGTTTCTTGGTTTTTCCCTTTCCCAGAAAAACTAGCACCACTATCTAATTTCTCTACAAGCCAGACCTGTAGACATGTTCCTCCTGCTGGAATCGACTCTGATGGAGGCAGACAGAGAGATAGTAAGGTAATGAGAAGGAAGGAATCGGGAGAGATGGAGCAGACCTTAATCCTGTTGACAAAGCTGATGGCCGTGTGAAATTCGACGGGCTCCTTGTGACGCCTGCTGGGCGGCAGGAAGGCGTTGAAGGCCCGGATTAGGTCCGGGTAGCCATGGGAGAGGGTCTTGACACGGGCCAAGGCGCCGGCACAGTCGAGCCTGTTGCTCTTGAAATCACGCATGACCTGGAGGAACTGCTCGTACGTGTGGGGGTTTTCCTGGAACCTGTCCTTGACGGCCTTGAGGTATGTGAGGGCGTCTCTGATGCTCCCGCTGCCGCTGCCGTTTCCGTTGCCCTACGACGGGGGCGGCGGTGGGGAACGAGCCATATGGAAGGAAGAATGGAGGATCGGATCGTGGGATCGGGATCGGGATCAAATCGCCGAGGGAAGGCAAGGGGTTTCCTATTCCTTGATCGCCAACCTTCATCCACCGGCGCAGGGCACAGGGCACAGGCGTCTATCTCGCAGCCGACGAGCGATTGGAAGTGACTACGCCCAGAGGTGGCGAGATGGATGGATGCGAGGGGAATCCCTCTCGTCGGCCGTCGAGTCTCTTGTCAGTTCTCTCGAACCACTGCCACTGCCACATAAGACGGAGATGGATCAAGGAGATGATGATGAATCACGCATTCACGCGCGCCTCCTGACTTGCCTGGGGAGGAAAGAAGCCGGCGGCAGGGCAGGGCACCAACACAACGAAAACCGCCCGCAGGCCAAGGCTGCCGCTGCGCCTGCGCCCTTTGGGCTTCGGCTCTCCTCTCCATCTGGGCCGTCTGACTCCACTCTTGGCCCACGGTTACCTCACTCTTGGCCACCAATACAAAATGAAGTTCCTTTTTCTTTTAATAACAAAAAATATAATAATAATAATAGTAATAATATAATAGAAAAAAACTATATCATGAGACTTTTCAAGAATCTCCTGTTCCAACACCCAGCGCCAGGGTGCATGCAGACTAACATAACTACAATACTCTACAAAATCGTCTAGGCTAGGGGGATCATTCCCCACTACGACTATGACGATGCTTTACTTTCGCTTAACGAAAGCTTCTACTAGAGAATATAAGCACAAAAATGAGACCCTCAAAGTTCAAATACTTATGCCAGCCACCATAACATAGAGCACAACTAAAATAAACTAGTTTTATAGTTTTCTAAGCTGATTTTTTAGATTTTCTAGTAGTATTTTTCATGTAAACATATATTTAGATAATTTTATGTTTATAATGTAAATTAATTTGTAAATTTGTAGATATTTTCTTAAAGAATATAGTCCGATTTACCTAGAATCCTTAAATTTTCAAATTAATCCAACTTATCTTGTAAGACGTGGTGCCAACAAAACCATTATTAAAACAGCTTAGGGTCTTAAAGAAAATTATTTTTTAAATGTGATGAATGAAGGTTTATAAACATGGAGAAAAAGCTGGATTTTTTTTAGGGAAAGAAAAAGCTGGATGATCGTGATAGTGGAGGAGGTAAATGGACTTTCCTCTAATAAATGTTTGGGCTAATGGCCCATGGTCGGTGTAACTTCAGTGGGCTCAGCAAACTACCAAACGGGCCCTTCCTCCCAGTTCGCCGCCGGCGCATCTCCCGTCTCCGCCTGCCGCCGTCGCCTCCTCCTTCCTTCACCGCTTTCTCCCGCCGCCACTGCATCCTCTGTCGCTGCCGCTACTACCGCATCACAACTCTACGCTCGTCACCGCCGCCGCATGGCCGTGGCCTCTCGCTCCAGCTCCAGGCTGCGATGACCGTTTTCGAGGTCACGTGCGTGTTGGGAGATAGCGACCTCAGTCGCTGCCGTCGAAGGGTCCCACGAGTTCACTAGTGGCGCGGTGACGGAGAAGTGCCAGCCTTGTGTGATCTTGTCCACGCCTCACATGGATGTTCTCCGACCACCCTAGTCGTGCGGCTGCCCGTTGTCCACTGCCGGCCCGGCTGCCCCTGTCCTCTCCTCCGCGAGTCAAGCAGCAGCCTGTTCGTCATCCCCGTCAAATTAGTTGCCTACACCGTGAACATGAAACCGAGACACGCTCTCTGTTTATTGCACATTGCTTTGTGTTTTGTGAATCGAGGTATGGGATGGAGTATTCGTAAATCTACACCTTTCACCTTTCTTGTTTGTCAACGATCTTGTTTTCCCTTTTTTTTTCTTTTACCCAGATCAATTGGGGATGAAGGAATAGCACCAGGAACCATGCCTCTGAATGTTGGATAAGCAAGTGGAAATCGTTGGTGGTACATTCTCTCTTTTTCAAAGACCAATTTGCAGTATTCAGCCCCTCTAGGGGTTTGGGATCCATTTTGGGGATCTTTATGGCCCTAGTGCAGACAACTCATTTGACAGGAGTTACTTGAATCCAAGGCCAAGGAACTAGACCAGCAAAGCTATGCATTTTTATGGTATGTGCATTCCCCTTTCTCTGCTGCAGTGTGCATTAACAAGTTTGGCTGGCGAAATCAGAATGCGATCCATGCTTAACTCAGTTTCTTTTTGAAAGAAGCTTAACTCAGTTTCTTAGGTTCATGTCTTAAACTTTGTATTACCTTGTGGTAGTGTACGGTCTAAGTACTACAGATCTCGGCTGTACTAATTTATTTGTGGATATTGAAAGCTTCATATTCCGTGTAATCGAAAATATGTATTCACATCATGCATAGTGCCGACTAATTCTTTAAAGCAAGTGCACCGCTGTATGAAATGTTATGATTGTCTGGTGTTCTTTAAAGTAGCTATTTTATTTTATCTACATAAAAGAGCCTGCTTGTTTCATATACCAAGGCTGCAAGAGCTTGATGTTTTTGTTTTTGGTTTAGCCAACCTGACCTATTCTAGATCATCAAAGTCAACTCAGCTAGTAAGAAGACCGTGCTTTATTTGACTCACTGATACACAGGATCTTGTGGCATGAAAGAAATCTTGCCATCTAGTGATACTAGAGAAATCTGATACCAGATGTGATGGCATTGTTGGTGGGTAATATGATCTTCACGTAAACCTGAACTCTAGACCACAGGGATAGCCGGCGATGGCCTCTGCTAGCACAAGATAGGAAGAAAACAAAGAGAATAGATTGATTTCTTCCTGTGAGCTGTTGTTTACATTCAGGCCATATATATAGGTACATTCAGGCCATATATATAGGCTGGTAGCTGTGATATGCCTAGCAAATTGTAAGTCTAATCGAACTAGGTAACAAACTAAGGAAATCTGATATCCTTCCGCAAATGACCAGACGCATATGTGGCATCTAGCCACGTCCCTGTTGTGCCTCCGAGTCCATGGCTCATGCGGTCTTCTTGTGCCGATGCTCATACCTGCGTCCACACATGACACATGAGGAGCAAAACTTGGACAATTATCAGTGCCATTATTCCTAGGTCCACCAAAACCCGATAGCATTCACCTTAGGACCAGCATGTTTATCATGTCCACCCTTATCCTTCAAGCATAGGTATCGCCAAACTGAAAAAATTCTCATCACCCTTCTTATCCTTAATAACATTCTCAAGCAAAGGTTTCACCATGAGTTTGAGAAGCAGTATTGGGTATTGTGTTCCTCCTGTATCTCCTTCGTATGTTAGCTGAGGAATTTCTCCTCTATTTCTGGCTTCATGTTGTTCTTGTCCCCCTTGACCTTCTTCGCCTCCTGGTCACATTTGCTTCAATACACATTTTCCTCTTCGTTGGGAATCTTCTCCCTTGTGATTCCACACAAAGATATTCGGAGAGGCTAGAGTTCTGACCCCCATTGTCGGGCACTGAACAAAATCTGGCCATCGCTGCGACCTTGAATGCTGTTATGCATTGATCACTAGTTGAAGATCGCTGTTGCTGCTCCCGTTGGAGTTTGCTTCAACTGGCCTTGAAGCAAGAAGCAGCTCTGCTGTCACCTCCGAGGGGGCGATGTGGCACTTCTCTGTTGCCAACTTCTGGATTTCAAGCTCCGAGGGGGCGATGCAGCACTTCTCTGTTGCCAACTTCTGGATTTCCAGCACAGGAATTTTAGAAAATGCAGTACCAGAATCCTTGCAGTTGGAAATATCAGAAAGCCCAGGGAATTCAATAGATTGACATTGAGAGGGCAAGAGAATGCTCCCCATCAAATCAGGCTGAGGAACAACCTTCCTGCCTCTGACTTTGCTTCTGTTGGAATGCCTTTGCACAGGTATAGCAGCTTTGGGTTTATGGCCATCTAGCTTAACCTTGAGTCTTGTGCTTCTATTGAATGCTTTGGTAGATACCAGAGTGTTGTGTTTCCTAAGTTTTGTAGCATTCTTGTTGCTTTCTGCTCCATTTCCAGGACATGTAGGAACAACAGAGATAGAATCTTCTAGTATGTTGCCAAAAACACTATCTTCATGCATATGTTGTTGTTGTAGCACACTGATCTTGCCCTTATGCTTCTTTCTGTAGTACACTCTGGTGGAAGGAGTCGGGCTAATGAGAGGAACTACTTGTTGGGTTCCCGTGCTTGTAGCATGCTGGCAGACTTCATAATTCTGAGTGGTTTGCAGATGGTCTGAAGCTATAGCGGGGATGGAGTCAGTGTTCTTCTAAGGAATGTTGATGGCTATGTTGAGGGAACTGATACCCAACACAGACATATCTCTCTCTATTATGGAGCTTGGTATAGCGCTGCTTCCAACAGGTCTGGGTATACTTGGAGGATGGTTGCTGATCAGTTACTTTATTCCTTCAGTGAGAAAGTTGATTGCTGTTTTTAGATCCCTGTCCCTCTGAGCTTCAGTTTGATCGATGGGGAGAGCAGGTAGAGCAATAACGGCTTGGTTCTGAACATTCTCACTGCTGGAGAAACAAGGCTGCAAAGGATCAATGCTTGCACCACTTCCTTCTTGAACAATCAACTGGGCCATTGGGGAAGAGTCATTTTGAGATACTCCAGAACCCTGATCATGCACCCTCCAGTCTTCATTTGGAGCCACTTGGGCTTCTAAGGGAAGAGAAGGAGGTGAGGGTAATGAGTCTGTAGGGGGAGGAGAAGGATGCAGATAGTCACTCGGGGCATTAGGGCCAAAGGACCACTGAATAGGATTAGTTGCCGCCTTTTGTTGGGAGTAGGGTTTATCAGGCTTCAGAATCCATTTGTAATTAAGACTCTTTCTCGTTTCAGCACAAAAGTGAGCCTTGTGGCCATACCGCCATAGTAATAAAAACCTGTCAGAGTTCATGCATTGTTTTGCAAGCTAGATTGCATTGCCATAATTGGCACTCATCAGCCGCTCGATTCTTGATACCTATCAAACATTGCCATCAGAATGGGAAAATTGCTCCGTTACCTTGAGCAATATGTGCCTTCAATGATGTATAGCATTTAAAATTGCAGCTAGTGCTCTTTGTTACATGGTACAATATGAACATGCTAATTTGTTATTTAAATTTGTTACAATTGCATCTCTTTTGATTGTGTTTTTTAATATTTTTCCTGCTTGCAAGTATTTTTCTTTTTCTTTGGGAATATCCATGTACCTCAATGGCATATCTTACTGAGATTCACTGCTTGCAATTCTTGCAGGGGTGAGCACTGATTTCTTTCTTTCTTTCCTGGTTATTATGGTCAATATATGAGTTAAAAGGCTGCTACACTGCATATATACCAAACTCCATGAATGATGGCTGTATGCAAGGTGAGGTCATTTCTTTCACATTCTATCCGTTTAGCAAATCTCTTGTCTGTTCACTGGATTTTGTTGGTCTCTACCTAAAAGCATAGTCAGTGCTAGGTAGACCAGATTAATTAATCCTATGGACTATGGTTTTAGGTGGATAATCTGTTGCTTGCACTTATATGCTGGGCTAATTTACAATGCAACTGAAGTTGTATTCAAGTTGATGTTGGCCCATATAGAATAATAGAATATAGAATGTGGCTGCTACGGTGGAGCAATGATGAGAACAAATCTTCATCTGTGGCTCATATGAATTGGTTTAGACCCGGTTGCTCCTGTTGTTGTACCATGTGCATAAGTTGACATGCAGTGTACATGGACATCTAAAAATATTTGGGAGCTCTGTGGCTCGCTGTATGTTCTTGTGTAAGCCTTTAAGTAGTTTGGTAGCCTTAGTTTGGTTTGCCTCGTCATCCATCATAGTTACCCTAACTGGATCATGCATATATTGTGTCACAATTCAGCTAGTACTTTTCTACTAGTAGTAGGAGTACCATTTTAGCTAAGCATGGCTAGTACTAGTTTCAGTTTGAGGATTCCAGATCGTTTGTATGTTATCGTTATCGGGAATAGGTTAATCCCCCCTCTCTTACCTTTTGTAAAATGACTAATGTTCTTGTGGTATGAAATTTATATCAAGCTGCCACCGGTACCATTTTCTGTTTGTCAGTTAAATGCTAGTATCAGTTTTGTGTATTTTATGCTTAATGAAAAACACGCTTAGGCGTGCTCTAAAAAAAAAGTATCAGTTTTGTGTTTGACGGTGAGCCAAGTTTTTTGGCTGATGTGTTTTAGAGATTGAAGAGAGCACCTGATCTAGTCTTCAACAACAACAACAATAACATAGTCTTTTGTCCCAAGCACCTGATCTAGTCTTAAATAAAAAAATGGATGCTAGCCTGAAACATCCTCAATTTTTCTCAAAGCGAAAATACACAGAAGTAAGGATATAATGATAGCCCAGTAAGTCCGAGCATCGACTTATCCATTATCAGTTGATGATAAAGCCATACATCGTTCAAAAGAATACAGTAGAGGGGTTTACATAATTTATTACATCGCCATATGACGGAATCATCAGAGTATCTAGCATCCAGAATAGCTACGTAAATAGAGGGATATTGCGGAAGCTTCATCTTTCACCATCTTGAGCGTAGCCACGAGACCATCTAATCCTTTCGTCCTTCAAAGGGCGTCAGCAAGCCATCATCCATACCTGGATCTAAATTTTCAGTACGTTTTATACTGGCCACATCTCCCATCCTATGTTTGTTTTTCCTATGTAAGTATTTGGTAGGATGCAAAGGATATAATCAAAGAGGTCTAATATTTGGCTTTGTTTTCCTATTCAAGCAGTGACCAATATTGTAGAAATGTAGTTCATCATATTTTAACCCATCTCATCCACACATCTTTCCCATCCCAACACCATCACACATGTCTCACACTCTTGCACTCAGTCGACAGGTCCAACTCCCTCTCGGAGCCTGTCTCAGCGGCTCACAGCCGGAAGGGTAACACCGGGGGAAGAATAGAATGACTCATCTCACTACTCCCGAGAAGCGTGGGTCTTAGAAAAAAGCCATACCAGTGGGTCGCGGAATATATATATAGATTTATAAAACTCTGCATAGCGTGTACTCCCGTGACCACAAGATCACTATCATCGGCGGTGCCCCGCCTAAGCTGATTCCGGCTGCTTCCTAACCGGGGCGATGCCACCCTACCACTCAGTACTGGGACACCCCGGAATACCATCGGAACACCGATAGGTACACCGGCACACTGAAACTGTGAGGCGTAGTTACCCGGGCCACCAAGGTAACTCTGCGGCTTTAAGGAGGGTGTGGGACCCCACGCCCGTACCTCCCGACACTACCTGCTAACAACCTAGTAGTAGTGGCACCGTCCTAGCTAGTCAGACATCCGTCTTCCGCCCATACAAGAGCGAGTGGTGAGCACGTAGGTCCCAAGGTTCCCGTTCTCAAGGGATATCAGGTCATAGGGGGATCAGACAAGATTATCTTCTCGTAGGGACTACAACAGTTCGTGCTGCAATAGCACCTCCTACCCGGGGCTTCGCTCCACGAAGGTTCTCACCCCCAGGTTCACCATATTCCTCACAGTGTGCCCACCACAAGCACCTCACACGGGAATGCCCAGAACACATTCCCCGGCAAGACTCGTCCACATGGCTCGTCATAGAATCCTGTCCTATTGACTCAACCCTCACCACACACCCGAAACGCACGCAGCACTCTCCCCGAGTAAAGTGGCACCACGTGCCTTATCCATGCACCATACCGTACTCTCCATCACGCATCACATCGCAGATATATGCATAGTAGAAGTAAAGCGTCATAAATAAATAAGCATGCGTCTAGCCTATCAGCGGGTGTGTAGGAGTATGGTTGCGACAAGGTAAAAGCTCATCAAACAGATCTACCATGCAACCTATCATCAGGAGATATACTTAAATAAAGCACTAGCAACTAGATATTATGCCATGCGTAATAGGACTCTACGAGGTTGGGTGGGGTGTGGCACCTGATTAGCTGTCACTCGAGTCCTCCATCAGGTCCTTGGCGTGCTTCTGGTCCTCCTCCTCGATCAATTCCTTCGCGGAAACTAAAATCGAGACATAACGGTCGCGGGAGCAACCCCTATAGATCAATCACAAAGAAGCAATAAAATCCAGTAACTCCAAATGCAATCATACATAGGCCTATGACGTAGAGCTTATTTTTATGAAAATTTGGACACTTGGTTCATATTTTTCGAAGATCGTATGAATTAGTTATGAATTTTCGAAGTTTATTTTATTTTCTAAAAAAGAAAAAGGGGCTGATTAACCAGAGGCTGACACGTGGCATCCTCTGATTGGGCCACGTAGCGCGCAGGCACAGGCGCTGATGCAGTGCTGACGTCATGCTGACGTCAGCACAGACGCGGGGTCAGGCGGTCAACAGTCATGCTGACGTCATGCTGACGTCAGCTCTGGCAGGTGGGGTCAACAGACTCAGTCACTGACGTGTGGGGCCTGCTGTTTTGGTCACTAACAGGTGGGTCCAACGGTCAATGGTCAACGTTGACTGGTCAACGGTCAACGCGAACTGGGCCCGGACTGGGCTTGGACGGGCTCGGGTAGGGCTGGATTTGGGCCGGGTTGGGCCGACCCGGCCCGGACACGTGCCAAGCAGGGAGTTAGGCCGCGTGGCGGCTGGGCTCTTAACGGGTTCCGGTCTACGGCGTTATCCGGCTGGGCTTGGTCCATGGTGCACCATAGACTGGTGATCCATGTGGCTGTCCATGGTTGGTCCAGCGTGGACCCCTGTGGAGGACGTGGTGCATGCGGGGAGAAATTCCCCCTTTCTCTTTCGCGCGGCCAGGCACGGCGGCCCTCGCCGGCGGCGAGCGGCGCTGCGGCTTCGGCGGCCGGGGCGAAGCGAGCAGTGGCCAAGGCGGCGCTAGGGCGTGGCGTGAGCGGCTACGGGGTCGCGGTGGGTTCACGGCCCTCGAGATTGCCGGCGCGCGCGTCGCAGCGGCGGCGGATAGCGTAGGCTCGACGGCAGGCGGCTGCGGGGCGCTTGGAGTGGCTCTGGCGCACTCTACTGCACCTCAAGGCCAAGGTGGTCAGGGGAGTGGAGTCCAAGTGAGCCTGCGGGGTTTGGCCTAGCCGGCGTGCGTATGGCGGCGGACGGCGGAGGCGCGAGGCGGCGGTGGCGCGGCTGCAGGACACGGCAATGGCTTGGAGGTGGCTTGGACTCACGCAAAAGGCTCGTGGGGTCAAGGCAAGGATAATAGGCCATGTTAATTTGGCCTCGGGGCTTCTGGCGGGGCGGTCGGCAGCGGCGACCCGACGGCGGCGACGGCGGCTCTCCGACCAAATTCGCCGGCGTAGCTTGACATTAGCCTCCGTCTTCACCTCCGTCCTATCGTGCGGAGCAGCTCGAAGCTCTAGAGGCTAAGGGCGCGGTTACGGGGGCACGGCGGGGCGCGCGTGACCACGGAGGTCCCAGCGGCGCTCCGGCGGCCGAAGCCATGGCGACCGAGGTCCAAAAAGTGGCATGGCCTTGCTGTGGTGGAGCCATGCTCCCAAGACGTTGCCATCTAGGCGTTCTAGGCTACGGCGGAGGTGGTGGCACGATTGATGAAACCTATCGGCGAACGGAGGACAGGAATGCGAGGGCTGTACTAGCGGCGGCCATGGACGCGAGCAGATTAGCTCACCTGCGCGTGGTGCTCCGGTGGTGGCCGAGACTCACGGTTCGGCTTGACGTCGAGAAGGCAGAGCAGCAACTCGGTGTGGGGATGTGGAGCGGCGTTGCGGGGTTCCTCTTCTCCCTGTGCGCGAACGGCGACGGCGACGAACGGCGACGGCGACGAACGGCTGCGGCTTCGGCAGCGGCAACTCCTCCCCGCCCCCTTCTCCTCTCACTAGGTCGGCTACGGGTGAGGCAAGGTGACCAACAAAGGCGGCTGAGGGCTCGGGAAACCCTAACGGTCGGGGCTGCCCCTTTTATAGCGCGGCGGCGGCCGGCCGTGGCTCGGTGAACGGCACCGATGGGAGATGCCCATCGGGCGGCCAAGGGTGAGCATGCTCTAGGGTTAGGGTTCGAGAAAGTGTGGCGAGGCGCGCGGATGGCGGAGATGCAGCGGCTCGTACGGGCGTGGGCACGGACGGCGGGCGGTGACCATGGACAGAAGTGGCGCGGCGGACGCGACGCTCGGTAGACAGAAATGGAAAGGCGAGGCAGCTGACAGGCGGGGCCCATTGATCAGTGGGAGCAAGGCGACACGAGGCGCGGGCGGACGCGGGCGCGCGCGAGGCCGACCTCTTCATGCATGGGCTGCCTTGGCTTCGTGGGCCGTGGCGCGAGCAAGCGGGCTGCCGATGGGTCGATCGGCCGGCGGGGCACGCGGGTGAGCGGGCTGCCGAGGGGCCGAGCTGCTGCGGAAAGGCGGGCGGTCGGCTGGGCTGTGGTGCGCGCGGGCGAACGCAGCGGGTGGCAGCGTCTTGATGCGAGCGCGCGGTGCTGCAGCGAGCGAACGCGGAGCGGGCCGCGCGGTTGGCCGGTTGGGCCGCGACGCTTGTTGGGCTTCGTCGCTGCGCGGGCCGCGCGCGTGCAGCGAGCGCGAGCGCTTGTGGCGGCCTGGTTGGGCCAGGCGCGCGGGCAGGTGGTGTGGGCCGTGCCGGTTGCCTTGCTGGGCTGCCATTGCTGCTCGGGCCGGTTTCCTCTTTCTATTTCTTTTCTTTTTCTAATTCCTTTTCTATTTCTTTTCTACACCCTTACTCCAATTACATCATGGTCAAGCTAATGAAAGGGGTTAGTGACCACGTCATAAATAATTGGTGGGTCCCTTAGGGTCTCGTGGTCAAGTTGGATCCGTTTCCGGGGTCAGTGGCTCATGTTAGCAGGCATATCATCGCATGCGATATAAAAAGGGTTATTGATTTTATTAGCAATACATAAAATCAATAAGAGGCAAATCATACTCTTGTGGTTAAAATGCAAATGCTCCGACTAACATTGGCGCTACTTGTGCGACTACGGGATGTTTTCCTACATGACATACACCAAACATCGGATACTTTAGAAAATTTTTTGAAAGTTTGTATTTTCGGTGTTCGGAATTGCAGGGATGTTACATAGCCCTCAAAAAGGTTGGAGGAAACTTCTTTGGCAATTTGGTCTTATTTTGGTCAAACTCAGGCTGAATCCATCAGCTGTGGCTGCTGATGCCATTTTTCTTTGGGAGAGGGAATCCAACTAACCCGATTGCTTACTCAACACTGTTTGACTTTTTCTTTCCTGTCTTGAGAGCATCGCTGATGATCTTTTAAATAAAATGGGATCAAGCACTAGATGAAGCAACTACTAGGCACCACTACCCAAGCATGGACCAGTAATATAAAAACCTGAAATCTGAATTGCTTGCAGAAAACGATGCAGATAGCTAGTTTCGTCAGCGCTTATGCAGGGCAGGGCGAAGCAGTTGTTGCTATATATATTCAACCACCATTGGTCTCCATGTGACCGTACTGCCAGGTCATCCAATACATATCTGATATGCCAGGAGCCATGCATCACTGGATCCTCTACTCATATTTATTTATAATATAATAGATATATAATAACTGGATTATTGGCGGCGTTGATATAATATAATGTAATGAATGGTGCATCCCTGTTTGACCTTAGTTTTTGTTGCAAATTTTAATGATTTTTAACACCTCGGCTAACTAGGAATCACATGAAGCGCAGCTTTTTAGCATTATTTGGTCTGATATGATAGATATATATACTAAAAGGAATACCTGCTCAACTCAACTCAACTCTTTATATGGTTTCTATATAAAAAAAGTTGGGTTATCCTTATTAGTTAAGAAAGAAGGAACACTTGCTCGTAATTTATGTAACACTAGGTGTGTATGTGGAAATTGAATTGAGGTGTTTGGCATGAAATTCATAAAACATAATCTGGAAACAGACTTGTATTAATTAGAAGGGCGTCAAAAATGAGGGCATCTAGCAACAGAGCTGGTCCATCTGTTCAATCGAGAAATTGAGAAAATTCAGACGATGGGTGGATGGGAAAGCAAGCTATTGACTCCTCTCGATTATGTGTCTCACTAATATTCAGCTGCTGAATCCTGAATGAATGAACAGCTAGGAAAGCGAAAGGAGCTCGATCGAAAGGGTGTTTTGTTTACACGTGACCTTGTAGAAGCTGCTAATTAACAAAGGAAATCGAAAATTAGTCATGAGTAATTATATTAAAAGAAATCTGAAGCCAAACAATAGCAGCTGTGCTAGGCCGCTCTAATTCCGAGGAGAGATGAAAGCAACGCTGTATATATTGAGCTTGTGAAACTCAACTTTATGTTCAATTTAATTTAAGTAGAATATGTTAGGATAATTGGGCCAAGCCCATTATTTATTCTAAATAGTCAGAAAACCTCAAAGGCCCACAACTGTGTAGTCAAGTGGAAAGGTGATTAGTACCACCTTGACTAATTACCTAGAGGACAATCAACTTAAATAGTGAGCTTTGGGATGCCCATATAAGCTGATTGAGGAGGAGAACCTGGGACCCACACGCGCGCGCCGCCGCCGCCGCCTGGCCTGAGGCCGTGGGCTGGCTGACTCTAGGCCTTTGTTTTGCCACTCGGCCCATCTGGCCGAGGCAAACCCTAGCCGCCGCTCCAGCCGATCCAACGGTCTCCCGACAGGGGCGCCTCCTATATAAGGGGCTTCTGTCGGAGACTAGGGTTACGTTTTTGTTCCCTCCCGACCAGCCGCCTCCACTCGACCGTACGAGCTCGAGCTGCTCCGGTGCACCTCCGGCCAGATCCCCTGCGAGCACAGGCGGCTCTGGTGAGCAGGCCTCCGGAACTTGTCCCGTCAAGCTTACCTGCTCGGGTAGGCGGGCAATCAAGTTTTTGGGGAGCGTCCACGGGCGCGACTGCTCCGACACGCTGCTGCTGCCTTCCCCGACTTCGTCT
>CM041639.1:992014-1031392 GCA_023333625.1 Bothriochloa decipiens | reverse complement strand
ACTGCTCCGACACGCTGCTGCTGCCTTCCCCGACTTCGTCTCCGTCTCCGTTCAGCAGCAAGATGGTGGCCACGAGGACGCGTGGTGGCGCGACTGTGGGAGATGCCAGTGACGCCGCCGCTGCTACTGCTGCGGCGAACTTCACCGCCATCCCTGCTGGCAACAATGGTGCTGTACTGGCCGCGGGTACCGGCAGTAGCACGCTAGGGTATAAACTGAGATCCCTGTTTATGCTTCATTTTTGCTTATGTTAATTAATACCAGTAGCAGTAGCGATTATGAGGTTGTCGCTTGCATCATACTAGCGTTAGCATTTTGCTTATCACATTTATGGATTAATTCATGCTGTAAAATAACTAAATATCCAACAGAATATATATACAAAGTCTGCACATTATATATTATATGTACTAGTCTGTTTTAAATTGTAGTTCATTTGACTTTTTTATTCAAGTTTGACCACTCGTTTTATATAAAAAATTTTTTAAAATATCACTTTATTAACAAAAGATCTTCTAGAATGATTTAAATTTAACTATATTTGTTTTTTAATAGGATGAGTGGTCAAACTTGAGGTGAAAAAAGTCCAAACAAAATATAATTTGAAACGGAGAGAGTACATTGTATTGTTCCTTGTTCCGATGAAGCACTAAGTTGTAGTAACGCCCCAGCCTCTTCCCATTTTTATATACTAATAAATTATAGTATGTATAAAAAAATAAGAGAGAGGGCTTGCTTGACTCGTGTTTATTATATTGTAGCGCACGCAGGATCGATATTATAACGTGCGGGTGTGGGTGTGGCGAACCAAGTCAAGTCCATAGGTTAGCGCGGCGGACTTTCTTCCTTTTCTCTTCTTCATTTCAGAAGCATATATACACCTCCCAGATTGAAGAGAGATGTGTGTTTCCGTGTGTGTTAGAATTAAGTTGCCTTGCCATGTGTTGTGAAATATACAATTATTAGGTTTTGTTTGGATGTATTTGTATTTGCATCAATTGATATGTGATGGAGGATAGATTAAAGTGAAACTTGAACTAAATTATACAGTAATAATTTTTATTTCAATATACGTGGATTGATACAAATATGATTACATCTAGATAATAATGCCATGGGATGGAAAACGGAAGAGATTGATTGGCTGATCCTCGGAAGTCAAGACATGCGTACGTGCTCTGCCACGGACGGAAACAGACACTAACCACACCAGTAATCTCCAGCTAACACGTAACTGAATTTGACTCCAGAAGAGGAGAATGAAGCGAGAGGGTGACCAACGGACACGCGTATACATACAAGGAATTTGAATTTTATTTGTTTTGTAGCGATGGCCATATGCTTGAAACTTTCTCCGATATGATCCATTTCTTTTTTTTTTCTTTCTTTTCTACACATATATATAATACAATATAATAACACGTGTACTCCATCAGCCAACGATTCAGATTCGCGCGCGATCATCTTTAATTAACCATAATTTAAAAATTGTAAAATTTATACCATAATTTTATACTGTTGGAAGATGAGATATGAGGGATGCGATATGAGGGGGGAGATGAGTTGAGTTTATATATATGCATAATAGACATGTTAATAGGATCTAAGGTGTGCCAGTTGCTTAAGAGTTAGAATTTAGGTATTTAAATGGTTTTATAGGGGATGTTTAGTTCCTAGCCGCTACAATGAAGGCTGCCTGATGTTGTTTTTTGGTTGGTACTTTAGTGTTGATGACAGCTACAATTTTTTTCTAGTGTATAAATTGCTGCCACAGTTGTGCCCCTTAACATCTCAGCCATGGTGTGGCAGTGCCACATATGGCGTGTAGTTGGACAAGGCTATAGGAACCAAACATTCTTTTAATAATGAGCATTGAGCTATATATATCTAGAAGGCAAGCAACTTGATAGTTTTGGTGCACCTTGATAAGAAATGTGTAATTAGATTTTCATGGTGGACTGTTGCATCGTCTCAACTAGTATATGGCTATGGTGTTGATGCTGCTTATCAGTTTTAGAGTAATTAGACAGATTATTATTATAGATCTAAATTTGCAAATTTATAGCTTGTTATTAGGAACATGGTGGATGGAAAATCAGTCTATCCCATAATAATATGTAATAGTCTAGAGACGGGAGATAGGTAAGGAATCTGTCTCAAGACATTTTCTCAAAAAACAAATTATCAGATTTGAATCAAATTGAGATTAACCAACTCGTTTGTGTGGCCGGTATGTTACTTTCTAGAAGATTGGAAACTTGGTGGGAGGTGAGAGGAAGAGGTAGGAAGAGAGCCGTCGCCCGTCGCATCACATCAAACAGACCGGCAGCGCGACGACTAGGAATTCTTGGCAGCCAGGTGGGTGGGGTGGGGTGGGGAGAGGGAGGGAGGGAGGCAAGTCAACCATGACTGAGGAGAGGAAGGGATTTTCAACAAAAACAATAGGAAGGAAGGAAGGAAGGAAGGAAGGACTCCTCCAGATTCACATTCCTCGAAACCCATGAGCATGAGCATGAAAGCGAGCTTTCCATCTGCTCCCTCGCTCTGGCTCCCTCCCTGGTTTGTATGGCCAATTGACCGGGCGGGCAAGACAGAGCTAAGCTAGGACCCTGCTGAAAGGGAGCAACTAGACTTGCTTCTCCATTGTCCCTCCCTCCTATCGCATTTCCAAACACAAGGGAGCTGCAGCAGGCCTTGGCCGGCCTCAGCCTGGAGAACAGAGAGAGAGAGAGAGAGAGAGGAGAGACAGGGATGGACGCTCTTCCTCCATCATCTTATTCCTTGGTTTGATTCAGTCAGTCTCCGCTGGCTGGCAAGCCAAACGCGGCCGGACCGGGCCAATTCCTTCTTCTTGGCTTGTGCGCGGAGCTTTCCAAGCAACAAGAAAGTATTTTTTTTTTTCTATTGTTACTCCTCACTACTAATCTCCCTGCTCCTAGTACGTACTAGTGTAAGTAGTATTAGCTAGCAAGCTTAAATTGAAGAGGAAATGGTCCGATTCCGACCACAACTGTAGACCAACCCTCTTCCATGCCCTTTTTATTTGCCGCCTCTTCTTTTCTTCCCTTTCCATCTCCACTCCATCAGCTAGCCGCCCTCCCAATTCCTTCTCAGCTCATCTCAGCAGTTGTTGTATATATGGCATCCAGTTAGCTTAGCTAAGCAAGAAGAGAGCTCCTGCCTTTAGTTTCTCATTCAATTGATTTGATTTGAATTCATTCAAGGAAGAAGCAGCAGCAGCAACAGCAACGGTAATAGATAGCAGCAAGCCGGAGTCCGTTGCCAATACAATACAAATGGCCGGCGAAGATGATGGGCACGGGCGCCGCCGCCGCCGGAGCCGGAGCCGGAGGTCCGCCGTGCGCCTCAGCAAGCTCTACAGCTACGCGTGCGGCCGCCGGCCCAGCGTGGCCGACGACCACTCCGTGTCTAGGATTGGAGGCCCCGGCTTCTCAAGGGTGGTCATGGTCAACGCCGCCGGCGGTGAGCCTTCAGACGACCTGCTGATGCAGCAGCAGCAGCTGGCCAGCACCAACAACTCCATCTCCACCACCAAGTACAACCTCTTCACCTTCCTGCCCAAGTCCCTCTTCGAGCAGTTCCGCCGCGTCGCCAACATCTACTTCCTCCTCTCCGCCGGCATCGCCTACAGCCCCCTCGCCGCCTACAGCTCCTCCAGCGCCATAGCGCCGCTCGTCATCGTCCTCGTCGCCACCATGATCAAGGAGGCAATCGAGGACTGGAGGAGGAACCAGCAGGTACTCATTGCTTTGCTTTGCTACACTAGTAGTAAAAATAATAAGTATCCAGATGAAGCACTTTACTTCCTTCAGTCAGGCTTCCCTTATTCCTTGTTAAATTCCTACAGTCTAGTAGCTGTTTTCTGTCAAATTAATTTATTTATAACGAAATTAGTTAATTACATTGATTATGAATGAATGAATGAATGAATGAATGAATGAATAATCCAATCCATCCCATCCCATTCCAGGACACGGAGGTGAACAACAGGACGACTCATATCTTCCAGCAGGATGGTTTCCGCGATGCCAAATGGAAGGACGTCCGCGTCGGCGACATCATCAAGGTTCACAAGGACGAATTCTTCCCGGCTGACCTCGTCCTCCTCTCCTCCAGCTACGACGACGCCATCTGCTACGTCGAGACCATGAACCTCGACGGTGAGACTAACCTCAAGCTCAAGCAGTCCCTGGAGGTCACCTCAGCCTCGCTCCCGGACGACGACAGCTTCCGCAGCTTTGCAGGCGCCGTCGTCAGGTGCGAGGACCCCAACGCGCACCTCTACACCTTCGTGGGGAACATCGAGATCGACGGCCAGCAGCACCCTCTTTCGCCGCAGCAGCTCCTGCTCAGAGACTCCAAGCTCCGCAACACCGACTTCGTGTACGGGGTCGTCGTCTTCACGGGCCACGACACCAAGGTGATGCAGAACT
The DNA here is from genome assembly GCA_023333625.1 of Bothriochloa decipiens. Classification (NCBI taxonomy): domain Eukaryota; kingdom Viridiplantae; phylum Streptophyta; class Magnoliopsida; order Poales; family Poaceae; genus Bothriochloa; species Bothriochloa decipiens. The sequence continues at coordinate 1,026,938 of CM041639.1, read as the reverse complement.
CCATGAAGGTCCCGTCCAAGCGGAGCAACGTGGAGAAGAAGATGGACCGGGTCATGTACCTCCTCCTCTTCTCGCTCATCGTCATCTCCGTCGTCAGCTCTGTCGTCTTCGGCGTTGCCACCAGAGACGACCAGCGAGACGGCAGAATGAAGAGGTGGTACCTCAGGCCCGACGACACTGACATCTACTACGATCCAAACAAGGCAGCGGTAGCAGCGCTGCTCCACTTGTTCACGGCCATCATGCTCTACGGCTACTTCATCCCCATCTCCCTCTACATCTCCATTGAGATCGTCAAGCTGCTCCAGGCGCTCTTCATCAACAATGACATCCACATGTACCATCACGAGACAGACACGCCAGCCCACGCCAGGACGTCCAACCTCAACGAGGAGCTGGGCCAGGTGGACACCATCCTCACAGACAAAACCGGCACTCTCACCTGCAACTCCATGGAGTTCATCAAATGCTCCATCGCCGGAACCGCGTATGGCCGTGGCATCACCGAGGTCGAGAGAGCAATGGCGAGGAGGAAAGGCTCCCCGGTGATCACCGACCCTGCAGCTGACAATATGGACAATGATCATAAACCTGCAGTCAAGGGATTCAACTTCGTGGATGAGCGTGTCATGGGAGGCAACTGGGTTAACCAGCCCCGCTCTCATGTCATCGAGATGTTCTTCCGGCTGCTGGCAGTCTGTCACACGTGCATTCCTGAAGTCGATCAAGAGTCGGGCAAAATCTCGTACGAAGCAGAGTCTCCTGATGAGGCGGCCTTTGTTGTTGCAGCACGGGAGCTCGGTTTCACCTTCTACAAACGCACTCAGGCAGGCGTTTCTCTGCGTGAGTTAGATCCCTCGTCTGGGAAACAAGTCGACAGGTATGAGCTTCAGTTCTCTTTCTTTCCTGCAAAATGTTTATCTCCTTCCTTTTATGTTTTGCGCTAGTTCAGTATAAAATTGAATACCTGATTGATAGTTTGTTCTTTGAGCAGGTCATATAGGATCTTGAATGTCCTTGAGTTCAACAGTGCAAGGAAGCGGATGTCAGTAGTAGTTGAGAATGAGGAGGGGAAAATATTTCTGTTTACTAAAGGAGCTGACAGGTATGTATCTTCAGTTAATCTGCTGGATGTGTTGTTAGGAGTATTCTCTCTCTGTTTAATGCCTTTCTCTTAATTCATCTCGATATGTATGTGCAGTGTAATGTTTGAAAGGCTATCAGGTTCGGAGAGTGCATACAGAGAAGTGACCCAGCAGCACATAAATGAATACGCTGATGCTGGCCTGCGAACACTAGTTCTCGCATACCGTGAGCTTAGGGAGGATGAATACGCATCTTTCGACAGGAAGTTCACAGCAGCTAAGAATTCTGTCAGCACTGACAGAGATGAAAAGATCGACGAGGCTGCAGATTTGGTGGAGAGGGATCTTACCCTTCTTGGTGCCACTGCTGTTGAGGACAAACTACAAAAGGGGGTGCCTGAGTGCATTGACAAACTTGCTCAAGCTGGCATCAAGATATGGGTGCTAACAGGTGACAAGATGGAGACTGCCATCAACATTGGATATGCCTGTAGTCTATTAAGGCAAGGAATGAAGCAAATAACAATCACTCTGGAGACAGCAGATATCATTGCGTTGGAGAAAGGCAGCGACAAGGCTGCCTTAACCAAGGTACGGAGAGTACTACGGATCGCAGCTATTAATTACTTTTATTTGATTTTAGTTCATATATACAGTACTATATATTTATTGGTGATGGGTTGCCGATTTTCTCATGGATGATTATATTTGAGAATAATATATAGCTGTCTTCTTCTAAAAAAAAGAAAGTAATATATAGCTCTGTGGACTTTGTGCTATATTTGCAGGCATCAAAAGATAGCGTGGTGCGGCAAATAAACGAGGGAAAGAAGCTTGTAAATGCATCTTCTGGTGAATCCTTCGCATTGATCATCGATGGGAAGTCGCTTACATATGCACTGGAGGACGACACAAAGGACATGTTCCTTGATCTTGCAGTTGCCTGTGGATCAGTCATTTGCTGCCGTTCTTCACCCAAGCAGAAAGCTCTTGTAAGCTCAACTAATTGACCTGCATCTCAAATCAATCTATCTTTTAATTACTCTCTCTTCTTCTTTTTTGCCATTGTTTCTAATGAACTGGTGATATGAATATGATGCAGGTGACTAGGCTTGTCAAAACCGGAACGGGTAAGGTCACATTGGCAATCGGTGACGGCGCGAACGATGTGGGCATGATTCAAGAGGCAGATATTGGTGTTGGGATCAGCGGCGCTGAAGGAATGCAGGTTTGTTGGTTTGCTACTCAGTACTCACACTCACCAAACAGCTTCGTACATCTTGTATCAGAAATAAGGATCAGCTTGCATTGGGTTGTAATCTAATCAGCTCCAATCGATATTGCTCTGCAGGCTGTAATGGCGAGCGATGTTTCCATCGCCCAATTCCGTTTCCTGGAGCGTCTGCTACTTGTCCATGGGCACTGGTGCTATAGCAGGATATCATCAATGGTACGCGCTAGCTGTCACTGACACTGTGACACACACACATGTCATGTTTAATTAGTGTTAAATTGAATAATATATAGAATGCTCATTCATCATATCAATATATATGTTATGTGATCCTTGTCTAATGAAGAAGGAAGAAGCTGATGAACGTCTTATGATTTGTTTGTCGGACAGATTTGCTACTTCTTCTACAAGAACATCACGTTTGGTGTGACCTTGTTCCTGTACGATGCGTACACGTCATTCTCAGGACAGCCTTTCTACAACGACTGGGCAATGGCGTGCTTCAACGTCTTCTTCACTTCGCTGCCTGTGATCGCCATGGGCGTCTTCGACCAAGACGTTTCTGCTCGATTCTGTCTCAAGGTAGTGTATTCATGTTCCAAACACCTGATGACAACATATATACATCATATGACTGATGCAATGAAATGCAATGCAATGCAATGCAATGCAGTTCCCGATGCTGTACCAGGAGGGCCCTCAGAACCTTCTGTTCCAATGGCGAAGGATCATCGGATGGATGTTGAACGGCGTGGCCAGCGCGGTGATCATCTTCTTCCTGAGCACGGCGTCGCTGCAGCACCAGGCGTTCCGCAGCGGCGGGCGGGTGATGGACATGGCGACGCTGGGCGCCACCGCCTACACCTGCATCGTGTGGGCCGTCAACCTGCAGATGTACATCACGGCGAGCTACTTCACCCTGGTGCAGCACCTGTGCATCTGGCTCAGCGTCGCCCTCTGGTACGTCTTCCTCCCCGTGTACGGCGCCATCACGCCCAGCTTCTCCACCACCTACTACATGGTGTTCGTGGAGGCGCTGGCGGGGGCGCCGTCCTACTGGGTGGTCACCCTGCTGGTGTCCGGCGCCGCCCTCGTCCCCTACTTCACCTTCGCCGTCGTCAAGTCGTGGTTCTTCCCGGACTACCACAACAGGATCCAGTGGCTGCGCCACAGGGAGAAGGCCAAGGCCCACCCTGACCCGGAGACCAGCGCCGACGTGGAGCTCAGCCAGGTCCTGCGCCAGTTCTCCGTGCGCTCCACCGGCGTTGGTGTGTCGGCTCGCCGGGACGCCACGGCGGTGCTTCGTCCCCTCGGCAGCACGACGACGCAGCAACATGTGGATTATTCAGAGTCACCCACCCCAGCTGGTGCCGTTATTGTCGCCACAACAGATCGATGATCGATCATTGTTTTGTTATACAAACATACATACACACATAGATGTAAATACAATACAGAAGGAAGGAAGAGCCTGCAGGCATGTAGCTAAGCTAGTGTCAACTCAACCACTAGCACTAGCAGTGTAGATGACGAGGGCCAGATTTTCGAAAGTAGCTAGAAATGGTGTACATTTGGAAGGAAAAGGATGGAGGGAGTTAGTTTCATTCTTTAGTTTTCCCCTAGCTCGTTAATGCATTTGGGGATGATGTTTGTCCTTTAATTTGTTCTTATTAATAATAATCCTATCTACCTGAAAAAAGAGGGTAGGAAATAAAGCCTCTTCTCTCCTTTTTTTTTTTCCTCTTTGGGTAACCACGTGAATGAATAATTAATGTTGTCTTGCAAATTTCACCATTTTAGGACGTTCTGTAATCACCTCATGGTTTATCTCTTGCCGAGTTTTATTGTTTAGCGCAAAGGGATTATTTGCCCCAACTAACAATAGGGAAAAACATATGACACACACTCGATTTTTCTCTCAACAAGAAATGGCTTCTAGACAGGGAAATTTTCTGGTTAGCGGTGTGTATTAGCAAATAGTACCAGATTCTCCAAGTCATCTTTTCATAGATTCTAAGGAATCCAAATAAGTTAGGTTTTGAGGCTACCAGTTATTTTGTGCTTTGCAACGGTATGAACCTAACTCACATGAATCACGAGGCAATGAAATGTACCAACATGAATCATGGCCGATAATGAATGAAGTGGAACAGATCACATGAATCACGAGGCAATTGAAACGAATGGACACGGTGGAATGGAAAGCCGGCTGCGCTTCCGAAATTGACCTGACTGATGATGAAGAAGAAGTAAACATTTCTTCCTTTCCTGATGCACACGGTCAAAACTGATGTCTGCTCTTTTGGGGGGAATTCAAAGGCATTGTCCGTGTTTCCGGAGCTATCCCTGTCAGCAGTTCTATTCTAGTCTCTAGAAGGAGAAGACCAGGAAAGAAAGAAAGAAGAACATTCATTTCACCGACCATATTCATTAGTTAGGCGAGTTGCGACAGCAACGGCGGCGCCATCAACGGAATGGAAGAAGAATTGTTGGTTCAGGCTGACGAGAGAAAGAGACCAAAATGTCAGGAGGTTGAGCAATTCATTTCCGTGTCTTAGGCTACAGAAACAGACAAAGTTGAAAGATGCCTGCCTGTCACGTGTATTATCATTCAACAATGCTTTTGAATTGCCATGTCCTTGACCATGACTGTCTAAAAAATCTGCATCAACTGCCAACCCTTTTTCCTTCATGCAGAGAAAGAAAACACCGACCAAACACTACGTCACCTGTGAAATCTTGTCTACCACACAACACACACTTTTGATTTTCCTAAAGAATAAGGCTGGTCGGTCAGGAACCAACTTTCACTTGATACAGCAATCTGAACTGAATTCCCTAATCGACTAACCAATACAGTAAGTCTCTACAGGCAGAGTCAGAAAGCACAAGGCCATCGTTACAAGATCCTGGAACTCGGGGCGGCGTCACTACCTCTGCTCCAATCGTATTGTGTCAAGTCGGAGCTGTCATCTTGCGCGCCCGCAACCATCCGCCGGAACATCCTTATTTCCGCCGTGTTGGCCATGTTGAAGAGCTGGCTTTGCCCAGGCTGAGCGCCATTTGTTAGGTCAATGTCCGCTGAGCTCTCGAGCACCCGCACCACCTGAATTTGATGAATTTGAAACAACGCTAATGTCATCTTCAATTCGGCTTCATGAATGGACAATGGACTAGGGACCAACACCAAAACCACAAGACAGCCTTTTGCTTTTGCTTTTAAGTACCTGGCTCATTCTGGGCCTCCTTGATGCCGAGTGCCGAATGCAGGCTGCAGCAGCCTCGATCATGTGGAACATCTCCACCTCATTCAACTTCATCTCAAGCCTGGGGTCAACCAACCCTTCCAAATCACCTGTATCCAGGGCTCGAGAAAGCAATGGCCTAGCCTGCAAATAATTAGGAAAAAGGAAGTCAGACAACAAATCCCAGGCATGCATCATATTCATGTTGCAGTAATTCTTCAACATATAGACAAGTTTTAGCTACTATGTGGTTACAGGCAACATGAGCAGTTCTGTATCCTCAATATATATGCATGCGGTTCATGTATACGAGTCTACTGCAATCAAAACTGAATATGCACTTGTTGACAAAAAAAAAATACTGAATATACGCTGGCGGGGAACAAAGCTTATGCTACCCAAGAATAGAACTCCCAAAAATCATAGTCAGCAAAAAGTGCTCCAGGAACGTCACCGGGCTTTAAGCAATATACGCTCATTGCTAAAACTCACCCACTCTACGAGGCTCTCGTCACCCAGTGGTCTCGATGCATCAACAGGTTTTCGACCAGTAATAAGCTCTAACAAAACTACACCAAACGAGAATACATCTGATCTCTCAGTCAGTTTGCCACTTGAGGCATACTCCGGAGCCATGTACCTGGAAAAGGAAAAAACCAGCCATGAACTCTGTATGATTATGTCATATATTGATGAACATTCTGAGATACGAGAGCACTTCACCCACCCAAATGTTCCCATAACACGGGTTGTTACATGGGTTACAGCATCCAAAGCCAACCTCGCAAGACCAAAATCAGCAACCTACAATTCGTGGATAGCATCCAATCAGTACAAATTGCTAGGTATATTGTGAGAAACAGTGAGGCTCATCTAGTGAATGTAGTTACCTTTGCCTCAAAATTGTTATCCAACAAAATGTTTGAGGACTTGATGTCTCGATGAATTATCCTCAGATGGCCTGCAAATGGATACAAAGGAAAGTGTTTAACAATGAACACACAAAAATAGATGGAAATGAACATTGCAAAGAAAACGAGAAGTAGGAAGTAACATTACAATCTTCGTGTAGATAAGCAATTCCACGAGCAGCACCTGCAGCAATTTTAACCCGCATCGACCATTCTAACACAGGCATTCCGCGTCCTGCGAATCCAGTTCAATTCAGTTTTTTACTGGCAGAAGATGGGAATGCTTGCTCTTGTAAAAGATTAGAAAGAGGCTCTAACATAACATACCGTGAAGATGATAATGCAGCGTGTTATTAGGAACAAAGTCATATACAAGTAACCTTTGGTCATTGAAAATGCAGTATCCTACAAGGGAAACCAAATGACGGTGATGCACACGGCTAATTATCTCGACTTCAGCCTGGAACTCGCGTTCCCCTTGTCCGCCGCCATCCTTCAGTCGTTTAATGGCGATATCTTTACCATCTGGCAGGCGGCCCTTGTACACGGACCCAAATCCTCCTTCCCCTAGCAGCCTCTGAGCTGAGAAACCATCAGTAATCTGATACAGCTCGTCATATGAGAAGAACCTGGAGTTGCCCATGCTGATATCGGACAAGCATTGTTTCAGCCTGGGGCTCCCGGCACTATACTTTGTGTGGACAGAAGGATCGACTGACGATCCTACATTTGCAGATTCACCTGAAGGGAGCGGGAAGATTAGTATCAGTGGCCATGCTGCTAGCTATTCGGAAGAGCTGCATACTGTATTTTTTAGCTAAATGCAGAGAATTTTCAGGCAACAATCTTACACAGTCAGCTCTTACAAGATAATTCATATGTTTTTTTTCCTATAGTCAAACAATGACAAAACTGCATCTTGCATGAACAACTATATATGTAGAAGTGAGAAACAAAATACCCGAAGGTTGGTGTGACGAAAATGGCGAGGTAGGGGACATGAAACCAGCTCTGTAACCATTCATTTGCTTCTTCCTCTTGCGCTTGCTGTTGAACCAAACTGCTGTGACTAGGAGGCTAAGTAGAAGCAGGGCAACCACCCCAGCAGCGATGGCTATGACAACACCATTACCATGGGCGCCAAAAGGGGCTGGGCTCCTGGATTGGCTGGACGACTTGTTGTTGTTCTTGGAGCGGGCCGGGTCAACTGCAGTGGCAGGCGTAGGCAATGGCCTGTGTCTAGTCGGTGGTGGTGGTGGTGGTGACGGTGATGGCGGCGGAGCGCTGGCAGGAGGTGATGCTTGCGGGGCCGGGGACGGTGGCGAAGAGAGCGAGGGCGTCGGAGCGGCAGACGGCGCCGGGGACGTTGGAGGGGGAGAGAGCAGCGGTGGCCTTGGAGGAGGATGCAAGCGGGAGTGGGAGGAGGGTGGAGGAGCGGCGGGCGGGGGAGAAGTGAGGCGCGGGGGCGCGGCCGGTGGCGTGGCAGCGGTGTCGGCCGGTGTGCCAGTGGGGCGCGAGGACGCCGCCGGTGACGGAGAAGTAGGGGCGGAGGCCATGAACCATGCAATCAATCAGGCTAGGCTCTTGAGAGTGAGAAGCGGTGGCCGGCGGTGCCTGTCCCCGTCGTGGCGGCGGTGTCGCCGGTGGACATGGCAATCCGTTCCGATGGATACTGCTACTGTTACTACTGGTATAGGAATAGGAAGGAAGGGGAAAAAATGGGAGCTTGCTTACTCTGATGGCACCGCACCCACTTTTGCTTGCTTGCTTGCTTTGACGAGAGGAGGGGCGGACGGCGGACGCCACCAAGGAACTCAAATCGAAATGAATGGTGTGCAAGTTGAACCAAAAGCAAGCAAAGAGAAGAAGACGAGGATCGAGGAATTATGCTGGGGAGGACGGTCCCTTGCTCCTCCAATTCATCTCATCTCATGGCTGATCCTGCTGCCACTGCCAGCATCCAATTTCTGAAACGAATCCAAGGGAAGGAAGGGGAAAGAGAGATTGGAATGGCGGCGGTCAGTGGAGAGGAGTTGGGAGTGGGCGCTGATTCCCCTTCCGCTGGGTACGGTGCCCGGCGGTCGTTGGAGTTGGACCACTGCAACTTCACTGCCGTGCCCCGTGCTGTGCTGTGACCTGCTCTGCTCTTGCCTGTGGGGTTTGCCAGCGTTTTTGTTGGATTCGACCATAATTACCGTGCCTCTTCACTCTACTTCCATTCCATACACTACACCTGCCAAACAAGTTTTACCAGCCATTTCCTATAACATGTAGTATCTTGTTTTAGGATTTTTGTTGCCAAAAAATGAATATTTATAGTCCTATTAGATTAAAAATGAGATTTTTATAATGATAAAACAAGTATAATGGTAAAGCAAATATAACATTTACATTTTGCATCAAATACATTATATGGCACCTAGCATTGCATTATATAATAATAATGTATCTCTCCCAAGAAATCTATACTATCTATATTTCTCGAAATGTTGTCAACGCCTCGATGCTCCAAACGACTTCAAAAATGTTTTATTGCACTCTCATAGCAAGCACAATGGACGAAAGCATTAAAAAGATGTTTAGTTTGCTGCTTCTAAACTTTAGTCACCTAAACAAAGAACAAAACTTTAGTCGATGGTGTTTGATTTGGGCAACTAAAAGAGGTCTTTTAGTGCTTTTTAGTGAGGGTGTTCGTCTCCAAAATGACTAAAAGGTGAAGTTTAGTTATGTTTTAGTCCGTTTGTTTGAAACATCATCGACTAAAGTTTAGTGAGGGTGTTTGATTTGGCCAGATTGTAGATTTGACGGGTGTTGTATTGAAGTTTAGTTATCTAAAGTGCCTAAACTGAGATGCGTACGTTGTTACAAGCATCTACGCATCTACATGTACTGCCGTGATTAAAAAGAGCGAGACAGATCGAATTGCTACCTCCTAGATTGGATCATTGGATGGATGCACGCAGCTAGACACAATGATGAATTGCCAACCTGCGCTGTGTCGTGGGGCACCCACCAGTTTATTTGGGGTAATCTATCCCAACTGCTTCTGCTTTACGGCAACACAACACCCGTCAAATCTACAATGTGGCCAAACGAACCAACGTAAGGTTAGGCTGCCTAAGCTGTGTATGCAACTGCCTCTCCTTGGCAGTAAGTTACGTTAGGCCAATGAAACGGGATTGCATACATATAAGATTGAAAAATGAATTGATCCTTCTCTACAACAAAACAAAACAAACAAACAAATAAAAAAACTGCATACGGTACCAATTGAATCAAATCGAATTGAATCGGAACTTTACAGAACTCACTCTTTCGGTCTTTCCTTCTACATACATGAACCGCAAAAACATAGGTAATAGACACAGTTAATCTACCATGCCACTACCTAATACTACTACAAACTACTTGAAGAAGATGCCCTTTCTTCTTCCCTTACTCTTTTCAACAGCCTGCAATCACAGAAATTCCTGAGTCATCATGACGCATTACAAATATAAGGGCCCTACAAATAAACATCTAAGCCTAAAAAAAATCAGTGAGAAATGCAACTGTACCTTCATTCTGAATAGCCTTAGTATTAGAACAATGGCATCTCGTGATCTGGATTAAAAACAAAAAGTTAGCATCTTTGTGTTCTGCCATTTTTATGGTCTAGGCCATCACTCTAAAATAACCACCAAAAATGCAAGCGTGACAACAATAACAGATGTCATGCAGTCAACCAAGCACAGATGTCTACTAAGTGCACACTGTTGTTGTGTGGAGACTGAAAACTAGAAATCAGGCAAAACCACACCAATAAATTCTGACATGCTTTCAGCAGTAACTTGACAGCATCAAAACTTCAAAAGACGATTGCAATATACTACTGCCACAACAAATAGTCACAGTGGTTAGCATGAAACTCACGGGGCATTTTCTGCAGGCTTTAAATTGTACTCAGCACCATCAGCAGACACAATTGAGAACTCAGTCGGACGCCCAAATGGGATATTGATCTGCAAAGATTGTACAAGATAAGTTCTAAATCACTATACATACAAAAAAGGAATGAAACATGACCCTGGAGAACCCAGAACCTAAAATACTGAAAGGATAAAGAAAACTAACTAATACTACTTCCATTCACAACAAAATGTAACTTCCGTGTGTGGTCTCAAAGATGAATCTTACATTTCTCTATAAAGAGGGAGGCACCTACAGCCACCTTTTCAGTATAAGATATTGCTAAACATACTAAGTTCACCATGATGGAAGACTGAGATGACATATCAGTTCACCATGATGGAAGATTGAGATGACATGTCGGGTACGATTTCATGCAACTAATTTATATATTATCAAAGGTAGTGCCGGCAAAACAAAAATTAAAAGGTGGTTATGAAACCCAAGACATATTTTCTACAAAAAAATGAAGTATCACACAAACAGAGCAATTTTAAGGACAATGATTTTGGAAACCATACGGTCATTGCTTGCTGGAATTTCTCTGTAACGACGACACCACGCTGTCCATTACACTTAACGCTGTAACCTTCCCTCTTTATTGCTAAGACAGCTGGCTCCCACATATCTAAAAATCTAACCTGCAGAATATTTGATGTTCACAAGGTTATAAGACAATGGAAAGGTGTAGAGAGAGTGCTCTTGGAAGACCATTTAGGAAGAATAGAGGACATACAGGTAATAGAACTTCATAAGACACATGTCCCATAGAAAGAATTTTCTTAATATGCTCCTTGGTTTCAGGATCTGCACAAATAAGAGTTACTCAGAAGACGTGCCTAATAAGCCAAAAGAAACCCATGATTCTTCTCTCACACTGACAGCTCAAGAAGAAATGGAGCTCAGATACCCAATCGTTTTTGAAAACATACAAAGTGCAAATGAAAGAAAAGAAAAAGATTGTGTCCACTACTTAACGAACAAACACTTCTAGAAAACTCACCACATGTAATTTTTCTTTGATCATTAGCATAAACCTTCACAATCTCCCCCTACAACAAGAGAAAACTTTAGATAAATCAAGAGGTTCCATATCCAACTCGGTATTAACCGTCTAATGTATAGTTTCAAACCATGAACTATGTGTTAGCAACCTACCAGCATATAACTAATGAACAGCGGTATGAATTCTAACCTAAAGTACATATGTATATGTTTTTCCCAAACAATAGAGTTAGCTCACTTTTATCCTTTAACATTTTTCTCTAACAAAAAAAAATAACATACAATATAAATTCAAACAGCCCTTGACATCTTACTGTTATTGCAAATTTGAACAAGAACAAAAAACTGCCTCTCAGGTTTTCAAAAATCGACAAATGGGCAGTACTTTTTGCCATTTTCTTCTCAGCATACACTATGCGGTAGAAGACACCAGTGTGAGGCCTATAATAACACAACAGGTACCCACCATCTAATTTTAGCCATTTGCTTCTCAGCATACGCTATGCGGTAGAAGTCACTAGTGTGAGGCCTATAATAACACAACAAACAGGTACCCAGAATCTAATCTAATATACAAGTACGCAAAAAACTGACCAAGCTATCAACAATCGGATCCAAGAAAAATTAAGAAAGACTAGAATGTCATTTAAGAATGGCCAACACATAATGTGAAGATATACCTTTCTTTTTCTGTCATCCAGAGGCTGGACTTCAATCGCTAGTACAGAGTCCACATCATCAGCAGTTACTAAATAGGTGGGCTGCCGTGCACCTGCAGCAAACAGAAAGAGTGAGTTCCAAAGCTTCAGTGGTATATCCAAAACGAAAAAAAAATGCCACAACGAATTGTGTTTTTGTTTCTTCCATCATAACAAAAGGTACCTTCTATGAAATTTACTGATCCATCGTCCAAATGGCGCACCCACTGTGAGCACAAAAAGAATTTGCAAAAAACGCAGATTATAATCAAAACACAAAACTGAAAAGATTCATGAATACAGAAGTATTTAGTGGAATATTTAAGGTGTGGATAAAAAAGGCAATAGAGCACACCTCAAAATTACAGCTTGTGGTTCCATGGATGGAGTACCCACTTGCTTGAAGTTCTCTTCCAGGAAAGGCTTCACCTGTGATTCGCAGTCCTTCTATGGCTGGCAGCGGATCATCCTCTGCAACTGCCCATTCATAAAAATGTTGTTCACCATCAAAACTGAGGTAATATAGTACACATATGCAGGGATGTAAAGATGCAACACCTTCAGAAAAAGAAGAACTAGGCTCCTCAAGGACAGTAGGAAGATAAGGGTATGGTGGATTTGCATCATCAAGACCAGATGCCAAATTAGGTGAGCCTCCAGAATCCCACTGTGCAGAAGTTTCTTGTGGAACTTGGGCTTCAGCTCCCTCCAGATTTTCCGGGGCATCACTCCTAACAAGGTCCTTAAATGATGGGTTTTGATCCTTGGATTCAATGGTAAATCGAACAGCACGGGAATCATGGTCAGTTCCTTGCGGGACATCCTTCATACTATGGTTGCTGCAAAACATCAGAAGCCAGTGAGAAACATCCAAATTTCATACTTGATGTTCCTGTTTGAAAGTACACTGCCATCACCACCCATGCTCATAAGAAGGAAAACAGCTCAGAAGGGGGAAGAGAAGAGGGACAGGGGGAGGTTGACAAATTGGTATAAAAGCCTTTTGAACGGTCCGCTCATTACCATAGTTATTTTCAATGACAAGAATATTTTGCTTCTTTGTAAAAATGGGGCTTAAGTAAACTTCAAAGCCTATTCACTTTTCTACTTTTCCACTACGATAACTCTGTCTTCACTTTTACACTTCTCAACATTTCAAAAGCAGCACATTGGTTTTCTAAATAACTAGTTTACACCAACATTCTTATTTTGTTTGACATAATAGAATCTGTACTGTAGAATTCAAAAGGCTGACCAATAATACAACAACAAGGCCTTAAGTTCACAAACCAACGGTCACGTGTAACAAAGAGCAAGAAAGTAAATGATAGTAACAAAATAAAATGGTAATAGAGTGCTAGACAATGCTAGAACAATCATAATTGGAGAAATGGTTTCGAAGTACTGTAGAAAAGTTATTAAGATTTTCATCATATGGCAAAAATGGGAAGTACATAGTGATATAATTGTAATTGTGAAACGGCACAGAATAACTAGAATAACTAAAAACATATCCTATTGAATTTTTAAATAACCACCAGCAACCTGGCAGAAGGAGAGGTCCTTCCAACATTATCATGCTCTGCACTAGTTGTGGCAACCTCACTTCGAATGACCTGACGATTTTCATTCCCTAACAAATCCCAATCACGCCTAGCTCGAACAGGAGAAGAAGCTGGAGACTGCACATGAGAATATGCTTGCTGGGGCACAATGTCAAGGTTGGCTTTGCTCTGAGAAATGTGATGCATTAGAATCTACAATCGTGCATACATTGCAAGAAAGATACGATGAAAAACATAGTGCCATATCGAACAAACCAATGCATTTCCAGGAGTATGAGAAGGCGACTGTGCAGCAGCACTTGTATTATTTGAAGATTCAGCACGCCAAGGAGTAATCTGGTATTGTGATTCCTTCAGCTTCTCCTGCAACATCCAACTTTCTCAGAGCTTGGCAAGCATAACAAGCTCACCAATGTCCAGGTAGCAGGTTTGTACTAGCTCTTCTTTCACAAAATACATATTAACAAGGACAAATGTGACTCACCTCAGTAATGATAAGCTTTTCTTGCAAATGCTTAAACAGAACCTACATGATGAAAAATGAAAGGTCGACTATGAAGGGCTGCTTCAACCAAGCACAAAATAAAAAATAATCAAGGGAACTTTTTACTTCTGTCACTTGATTGTTTTGAAACTACTATTATTTTAATAATATGTCTTCTTTAGCAATGATACTATGTATCTAAAATATCTTAGAAGATAGTATAGTTCAGCACTCCTAGTAAATGTGGCATAAGCCTCGCTAAGAAGGTAGTTTAGCTTCCTCTCAGCATGTATGACATATCCCAATAAGCAAAATAAATTTTACCATGTACAACAATATACAACAAGGTCCCCAGTTCACCGTGGGCAAGCTCAGAAAAAGGTGCATTTAATCAATGCTAAACAAGAAAACAATCACAGCAGCACATACCTTTAGATTGCTAACAATGGACTGAGCGTCAAGAACAGGAGGCTGAAGGTTATATTCCGATAGAAGAGGCAATAAAGAAGATACAAATGTGGATCTCTCTTGATGCACTACCTATGGAACAAAGTAGACTCAGCATTCTTCATTTTACTTCACCAAATCCAGACAATAAGGTTTGAAGAAAATAACAAAACCAATTGCAGCATACACACCTAGTTTAATTGAATAGAATAAATAAGAGTCTCACAAAATGCAAAAGGGCCTCTAGCTGAGTTGGTTAGGTGGCTTGAGTAGCACTGCTCAATTCCTAGGTCTGACTCCCCCGTGGGAGCGAATTTCAAGCTAGGGTTAAAAAAAAATCCCCTCATCTGTTCCGCACCAAAGCACAAGTCTAAGGTCCAGCCCCGGTCATGATCATTATCACATGGGCTACGGTGCTCGAGGGCTGTCTTACCCCCCGCAGGTCGAGTTTTAAGATTCTCATAAAATAATGAAATGAATTAACCAGAAATCAGTTCTTTTAACATGTGTGCACATAATTAGGTTGATTTTGTAAATCAGAAGGGATATTCATTGGGTAGTATGAACGCTGCAGCTTATTACGAAAACTAAAGGTATAAAAAGGTAAATTCAATGAAAAATGAATTGATTACAAGTGTATCTTGGGGGTATTAAAAGCAAGAAAATGAGGAAAGAGTATGGTAATGGCTCTCAGAATTTATAAGAGATGATACGCAAATAGCTTGAGTTGAAAAAACATTACCTGCAACGTATATGTAAGACGGATGTTTTCTTCAAGAAGCTCCTGTCTGTAGGACAAAGCTTTCGATGCAGCATCAACCAGATCTTGCTGCTGCTGATCAAATGCCTGCCCTCACAAAAAGGTAAAAGAAACAATTAAATCATAGTGCCTTGGAATCCAAGGTAGTAGTTTTTCTTAAACGAACTCCGAGGTGGTAGTAGATGTGTCATAAATAAAATGCTTACCATGCGCATATATGCAATGCGTTTTTCCAGGACAAGTTTCTCATTAAGTATTTGGGCCTCCTGTTAAAAGTCACACAAGTGAAATAATGAAGATTGAAGAAAAAAACGTTATTATAGGAAAAAGATTGTTAGTATGCATGATCACCTTGACAGAGTAGTCAGAAAGATGCCTTCTCAGCTGTGCAATCTCCTCCTCTTGTTCCTTAACCTTAACAAGGAGATCCTGTGGAAAGAAATAGGCAGGTCAGCAAGAAGAGAGAATGAATCAATCAAAAGTATTGGCAACTGAAAGACGAAGCAAACAGTTGATTGATACCTGCTTCCAGATGACGACGTTTGAGTTGAGGTCTGAAACAGGCAGTGCGCCTTGTGCGGATAAGTTGAGCCTAGAATCGTAGTCTGGTTCTTTGCGGTGCCTGCAAGGAAAGGCTTGGTGAAGGTAAGGAAACAGGATAGTATGGTACTAAGAGAGACTGGATTTGGAATGTACTAGTTGGTACCTAGTTGGTGAGAGGGAACGAGAAGACGGGGTAGATAGCTGAGATGGGAAAGCGCTACTCTGGTCCCCCAATGATTTCCGGGGAATTACATTAGCCTGGGTAGCCTCGAGGTACTTGTGCTTGATGGCGGCAGCATCCTGCAACATGAGCTCCTCCCCAGCTCCCCATTTGAAGGCCTCTGCTGCTGCTGTAGCGGTAGTCCCAATGGAGGCAGTGTCTGTGTGGGCGGCGAGAGCGCGATCCTGATGGATCCCACGGGAAGAAGCTTGGTTTGTGGCTTCTGACCTCTGGTTTGGGCAGTAGAGTAGTTATTACTTAGGCAAATGAAATGGCATGGTAAAGAAGAGAATGATGTGCTGGTACTGCACTGCACAAGTTAGAGTATGGTGGTTTGCGCAGGCAGCAACGCAATGCGATGCAGCATATATATAGTACAGACATATATGTATGATGATTGGTTGACAGTGTGGGAAGGGGATTTGGGATCGGGGAGGGGAGGGGTGTGGAAATGGGCTTACAATTCTGTGGAGCTCCTGCGTCTTGAGCATCAGCTCGTCCTTCAACCGGCTGTTCTCCTCCAGCTGAAGAGAAGAGAAGAGAAGGGAAGACGCGTGATGATGAGAGAGTCGCTTGTTCTAATTGGAGCACCCCTGATTCTATCTCCTCTTTCATTCAGAAGATACGACACCATACCTGGCGGCGGATGGTGGCCTCGGCGTCCTCGACGGCGCGCATGACCTGGAAGAGGTTGTTGTTGCTGCTCTCCAGCGCAGCCGCGGCTGCGGTAGGAGACTCGGAGACGGCGACCGCGGCGAGGCGGCGCCCGAGCTCGTCGGGATCGGCCATTGAAGATGCGGGGAAGGGGGACGCGAGACCCTACTGCACCACACTAGACTGATTCTGGAGGCAAGGGAAGGGAAGGGAAGGGGAGAAGGCTGCACTGCCACAGCCCACGGCCAGCTCCTCCGCTGGGACGGACAGAACAGGACAGAGGACAGAGCCGCCGCCCGCCGGAGGAGAGGAGGACCGGAGAGGGAGAGGGGCACTCCACTCCTTTGAGTCACTGGCTGCCGCCCGTGCCCGTGACTGGGATCGGCAGGTTTAGGTCCAAGAAACACACACACGCACATGAGAGAGACTATGAGAGGGGAGAACACCAACACCTGCTCTCCGCAGCGACACCAACATACAGGACATTTCATCCGTATACTTATAAATCATGTCATGTCTTTATTTTATTTTTATCTAGGGGGACGAGTTATCAAGCCATTAAGCTACCGCTACCCAATCCCTTATAGCATGTAAAGCTAGAATTTTGGAAGGTCTGTTGATTATGCTAAATATTTCACGTAATAGAAAAGTGTGTCAATGTCCATCCTTCCATTAATCACCTTTGAATAAGGAATTACTCGACCATTCAAAGTGTCACTAGGAGAGGATTCGGTATCAAAACTTACGTGCACAAGGGTGACGTAGCAAAAGCTTTCCTCGGACACTGAGATATATTCCAAACATTTTAACAAACTCAAAAATTTACAAGTCCGACTAATCCTATACAAACTAGTATTGTTTTTTTTAATATAGACTGAAATTTTAATTATTTTTCTCTTTAAAAATGGGAGAAGCGTTCCCGTTTCGGTCCTTGTTTAGTTCGTCAAATTTGGTCATTAAATTCACTATGCAGAATTCCTATTTTCCGTCACATCAAAATGTCAGCAAATGCATGGAGTACTAAATATAGATGAAATCAAAAACTAGTTGCACAGTTTTATTGTACTTTACGAGACAAATATTTTAAGGCTAATTAGTCAAAGTTTGAACAATTTTTATCAAATATAAATGAAATGCTATCAGAATTCCGCTATACGAATTTCAGCGCTAATTTGGCGATCTAAGGCCTTGGACTCTCCTATTTCGATTTGGATTTCTACTGGGAAGT
This sequence comes from Bothriochloa decipiens, assembly GCA_023333625.1. NCBI lineage: Eukaryota > Viridiplantae > Streptophyta > Magnoliopsida > Poales > Poaceae > Bothriochloa > Bothriochloa decipiens. The sequence continues at coordinate 1,008,911 of CM041639.1, read as the reverse complement.
GAACTGGAATGGGCAGCACACTCTCCAGCTGCCCATGAGATGAGGTGCAGGACGAAAGCAAAACGACACCTTCCGTTCCGTTCCCGACGACTCCCGTGACCGTGCGAGGAGGAGAGGCGACTAGGCGAGGCCATGGCCTCCGGCACCACCTCCGGCTCCGGTCAGCTGCAACCCCCAGGTCCGTACCTTACCCCCGTCCTCCTCTCCTCTCGCTGCTCGATTAGATTCCAATTTTTAGACCGCTCAGGCTAGAATTAGCTAGATTCAGCCTCAGTTAGATTCGAGGAGAATCGATCAATTTTTTGCTTGCCCTAGCAGCGGCGGCGGCTGATGCTGACCCGGGAGCCGGCGGCGACAAGCTCGTCTTCGAGGCGCCGCCGCAGCCCGTGAGGGAGGACTACGTCCAGAACGCCGTCAAGTTCCTCTCCCACCCCAAGGTCAGGGGCTCCCCCGTCGTCTACAGGCGATCCTTCCTCGAGAAGAAGGGCCTCACCGCAGAGGAGATCGACGAGGCCTTCCGAAGAGTTCCTGTAAGATGATCACCGTCTCTCTTCATCCATGCCATGGCCCCACCGTGCCCTCTTATCAGTCTTACCCCTCTGTCTGCTGCAGGATCCTCAGCCCAGCACTACGGCTACCACTTCTCCACAGCACCAGGGTAACTCAACTTGAATCTTCTCTTCTCTGTCTCATCTTATCATGTTGATCTCACTTACAGGCTTGCCTTGCCATGCCTCCTCTGTTTGATTGATTACAGTCAGCAACCAGAACCAATCTGCTGGGGTGCAAACTTATGCGCCAGCGCAACCTGCTGGCCCTGTCGTCCTTCGAACGCAGCCCCGGTTCAGCTGGTACCAAGCATTCCTCGCTGCAGGGCTCTTGCTTGGTTTTGGTGCTAGCGCTGCTGTCTTTATCAAGGTATTTCTCATCTCTGAATGTTTGCAATCCTTCCCGCACACTAACTGGGGCATCTTTATTTTATTTCCATGTTAGAAACTGTTCCTTCCTAGGCTCAAGTCTTGGATCCGCACTGTCGTAGCGGAAGGTGATGGAACTGAAGGCCACCAGCTTAAGCCTAGGATTGATGAGGAAACGGCTGAGGCTGTAAAGGCTTCTGCTTCGGCTGTTTCTGCTATTGCCAAAACAAACCAACAGCTGCTTGCTTCAAAGGATGAAGGTTTCAACCTCTACCGTTTCATGATTTGCTTCTTCTTCCTTGCAAATGGTTCATCATTTTGTTCTTGTTCGCAGAAAAGAAGATACTAGCGACGTTAACACAAGCTCTAGATTCCCAAGCCAAGGAGTTAAAATCCTTGACCGAGTCAATCAGTCATACCAGGGAACCCATCAACATTACCAGGGATGATAGGTTTTCTCAGCACCGCCCACTGGAAGACCATGCTCCTTCTGTTATGAGGAATGGTCAGTGTCCAGAATTATTCAGTTCTTAGCTCTGTTATCAAAAGCCACCCACCATGTGCTGCATAAAGATTAGAATTTTTTTACCCAACGTCTTTGCGAATCTCACAACATTACCATTTGTTTGGTTGTGATTTCAGGGCCAATTAATAGTTCATGGAGAGCTTCTCAGGTGTGCACTTGCAATGTCCACCCATATTCTTGTTCCATAAGCATGCTTATGCTTTCATTTACCATCCTATTTCTGACCACTTTCCCTTCTGTAGCAAACTAACATGTATGGTGCATCGAACGGTGACTTTGGCTCTGGTTAGTATCTTTCGTGAATATCTTTTTTCTTGATTGCCATACCGAGTCTGGTGTTTTCTTGTTGCTTTACCTACTTTTGCCTTTGTTTTGCAGCGAGGTCTTCATTCGCGCCAGCACCTGCTGATCCTACAGCTGGGTCATTTTCAAGATCCTATGCTGAGGTAAGGAGCTTGACTGGTCTATATTAGCATACCCTGCAGCTCACAAGATCTGAGTTTGGTACCCAGCGGGCACACACCGGTGGGAAAAATAAACAACCTTAGTGAAAAGAAGGAAAACTAATTGACATCAATATACATATGTCAAGTTAGTTGGATTCACTTGGTGCAGTCTTGAATCTCTGAGATTGCACATTCGCTTTAACTAACTTTTGGGATAACTACTGTTTGTTGGCAGCCAGTCAAGCTTAGATCTGAGTTGATCAGCTTAGAAAATATCGAATTTTCCAAATCAGCTATGTATGGTTGTGTACCAAAGGGAATTGTTTGCAAATCCACCTATAACAATTCGTCTCTTGTCTATGTTTTTACATGTATTATCTGACCAGATCTGCAAACACTGGAATGATTGTGTTTTTAATAGTGTCGCTCCTTGTGTTAGTGCTGTTTGAGGTCAGTGGAAGAAGAGGGACTCTTGTGGTGTGCTGCAGGTGTTAATCACCTCTATCAGCTACTCTAGAGGCCTTCCTGTTCTTGCTCCTGATCATGTTGCTGAGCGTCTTGTAGAGTGTATGATCTTAGTGCAGTGTGTTGCTGGTGTGTGTTGTGTGCATTGGTTGGGTGAGTAGTTGTGCATCTGTGTCTTCCTTTTCTCTCTTTAATGAAATGACAAACTCTCGTGCTTGTTCAAGAAAAAAAAAATCTGACTACATCTAAATATAGTTCAACTAATAAGATCATGTAGCTGACCTTTAAAAGATACGACATTCCTTTCAAACTAGCTACATAGAGGCTCCTATTCTTGACAGAGCTAGTCCTTTTAGTATATATTGGTTATTACATCCTCTCAATATCCAGGTTGCTCGATCTCCACATGCATTTGTTATATGTGCATTTGGTTAGCATATATCGTTCCATGACATTCTTTATTGATCATCAGTAATTTAGTATTCAGCTCTACCACGGTTTTACGATTCCTATAATCTTGTGGAACTCCTAGATAAATCTCAAAGGCTAAATATATGAACCTGCATTATTGAGTTGTTGACAATTCACACATCTATTACAACTCACATCATCTGTTCTGTTGTCGGCCATTTAATTTTTCAGTTTTCACTGAAAGAATTACTATAACTTGAACCACTACCCTGATTGTATCTGTGTGCTTTAGCAGACGATGTCCACTGCACAACGAGGGGATAGGTCTTCTGGCAGTAAGGTGAAGTAGCCCTTGTCTGTTGTATTCCTGACACAGTGACGTCTTTTAGTTGGACAGGCTTTCACGTCTTTGTGTTTTTCCCCTTAAAAAACCGCAGCCATGGGAGATGCAGCAGTATTCGCAACAGAGGCCTGGTTATGGATCCAACTCCCAGTTGAGTGATGATGGATCATACTCTGATGCCCAGGACAGCTATGCTCCTTCCTATCACCAGAATGGAAAGGCCCCTGATTTTCAAGCAGATGAACCTAGGCCTTTGGCCTACAACACTGGGGTTGAGGAAAGACCGCTGCCTCAGCGCCGCTGGGTGCCCCCTCAGCCTCCAGGTGTCGTGATGCCAGAAGCAGCTGCTGCCATACGTCAACCGAAGACCCTTCCAAAGCAGCCCTCCAGCAATGCCTCAGAGGGAGCTGGTGAGATGCAGGTGAACTCAAGTGCATCAGATGCTGTGACAGAGGTTCCTGTTAATGGCGCTACTGCAAGTGATGCTGGACACAGCGTGATCGAAGAACAAAGTGAAACCTGACCAGCCAAGAACTGGGAAGCAATCTAAGATAGATTCTGGATTTCTGGTGTCATACATTTCTGAATAACATCTGTATCAGAACAGTGGGATAACCACGCAAGATGAATACCTGTAATAATGTAATAAGTAGCAGATAGTTTCTGTATTTAGATTAATGCTACTTGTACACAGAACATATCAGTAATATTTCTATGTTTGTTCGATTTGAGGGTGCTTAAAAAGGTGTGCTTGTGAATTGTTGTCCTTCAGTCTTGATCTTGTAAAGACTAGCAATATCAATGGACAAAATCAACATGGTCATTTTTTTGCTTTTTGCTGTTTTGCTTATTCCATTCAGGTGTCCTACAGGTGTTGTTTTTCATGGTTTGTCAAGGATGAGAATGAATCCATTCAGGTGTTCTCCAAGGGTGTTTCCTTTTATCTTTTTGAAACTCAAGGGTCTGCCAAGGGTGAGAATGAATGGCAGCATACATGTGGATTGAGTTCATGGTCTCCCCAGAGGCCCAGACCCTTGTCCTGGACTCATCGTTCAAATTCAATTGGATATTTCTGTTGATCATGATTCATTTTCTGGGGATGGGAAGGGTACTTTGGTGGAAATTCGGGAATGGGAAGGGTATTTTGGTGGAAATTCGACATGAAGGATCCAATTGCTTGATAATCACTGATGGCCTGGTATTAGGTTGGCAATGGCAAACGCAATATCATGTTTTTTTTTTTCTATTATCCTTTTCATTTTGGAGTGCAAGGTGTAAACTTATGACAAGATTGCAAATTTGCAAGTTTTATTGTTGGTCTCAGTCAGAGGTGGGATACCAGGATTGCACCTGTGGGGCTAATCAACTACAGCAGCACAACATTTTGAAGCAAAGGGATATTACCCTGACACAGGATGGAAGATAAAGAATGCTGCATATATATATATATATATATATATATATATATATATATAGCATACTGTGTTACAGAGTACCACTACATAGAGCATAATGTGTTAGAGAGTTCCACTACATAGAGCAGCGATGCGTGCAGATCTACCATTTACACAATTGCACGCGGTGGGAAACTAGAACTACAGCTGCTGCCTGCTGGAATGGATTTCAGGATCCACACTAGAGCTACGAAAGACTGACGATCAGCAGCTACAAGGAACATGTGGTCAGTAGTAGAACCTAGCAAACAAAAGGGTAGGCAGAGATGCCTTCTAACCATAGGTACTGCTCAGTGGTGGATGGCTGAGCTGAGCCTAAGCACGATGAGCTGTAGCAGAAGCACGCTGCATTTGCAGCACCTTGTCAACCTTGGCAAGAAGATGTTGCATCTCTCCCAGAAGACTGAGACTGTCAATGGCCGTCTCTGCATTTGCTTGTTGAGGTGCCGCTGTGGCTTTAGACGACAAGGACAAGATCATCTTCCCAAGATTATTCCTAATAACTGGGAGAGGGAGCTTTGGAAGAGGTGGAGGAGGCGTGTTGAGCGGGAGGTCCTGGAGGCTTGCTACTGCAAATGGAGGTCCAAATGCGCCACCAAGAGTTGCGGCACCGCTCAAGGCGCTCTCTGCCTGAGCCCTGGTGGCGAACGCCACACGTGCGGTGTGCTTGTCTTGGCTGATGTTGGTCTCCGAGTCGATCACAACGCCAAACCTGCTGAATGTGGAGAAGAGGTCCTCCCTGGAGGGCAGGGGAGTTCCCTCTGCGAAGTCCAGCACAAGTGCCACAGGATTCCCGACATAGCTGTAGCTGTGCTGCCCAATGGTCTTCAATCTTTTCTTGTTCCTCTTCTTCTTCTCAATGCGTGTTACTGTTGTCACCACAGGAGGAGGATTGGGATGCCCATGCGTTGCAGTAGCAGCAAAAAATGGCGATTGGGATGCATGCCCATGCCCATGAGTAGCGATAATAGCATGTTCAAGCACTGCAGCATTCTCCTTTTGTTGCTTGGCATTGGCACCTGCAGCAGCAGCAGCAGCAGCTGGAGGATGGGGATTCTTCTTCTTGGCCAGGGATCCATCGTCAGGGCCTACATTGAGGTCGAGCATAACACCAGCAGCTGATACCGGAGGCTTGTTGCCACCGCCGGCGGCAGCATGGGAATCGGGATGGTCGTCGACGAAGACGCTGTTCCTGTTCCTGCTATACATGGCCAGGAAACGGAGGGCCGCCGGATCCATCCCCTCCCTCGGCCCGAACGCGGTGGCTCGGAGAGCGGAGAGCACCTCCACGGCGGAGACACGGGGCAGCCCCTCCTCCTCCTCCTCTCGCTGCTTGTGGCTGCCGGCGGCCTTCTCTTCTTGGACACCTGTGTCGGTGTAGGGAGGGGAGAGGTACCTGCTTCTCTTGCGCGCTCTCTTGGTGACGCCCAGGGCTGCTGCCTCGTCGCCGTCCACGGCGGGATGGATCAGCTGGCTCTGGCTGCCGCCGCTCCCCTCCATCTCCATGGAAACGGGCGGCGACCGGGCGACGGCGACGGCGACGGGACGGGAGTGGAGGTGGGCAGAGTGGAGTCACTGCTCACTGGAGTGGAGTGGAGTGGAGTGGAGTGCGGGACCCACCACTACTTCGTCCCCTCACTCGTTGTGTTCCCTCCACGTGTACACCATGTCCCATCTGCCAAGTGCCAACGACACTCTTCCCGTCCATTAAGAAAAAAAGGTGTCAACAACACTCTTTGCGCTGGTGATTTCACCGCTGGTTCACGAACCATAAGCTGTTTTGTAACAAGCCAACGGGTTGCAAAAATGGTTTTTCATATTGTGAAGGCTTCTTTTCACTCTAGAAGTTGTCTCTCGCATTGGCATTTAACTAAAAAGACGTCGTACAGGTGCCTGCCAAAACACATTTTGATATTTATCTAGATGTATGCATTGCTCGAAACACACCCATCACCGGATCCTACATAATTGAGGGGATCAACAGGTTGAAAAAAAAAGGCGTGCCTTGTATTACGAAGGGGAGGAGTATTATTTATTCAGCGACATGTTGACATACACGTCCAATCTATTCTCGTCTTAATTAACTAAGACGATTCCCCGCACCTTGCCAGGATACGAAGTTGGAGCATAAGATGGATTAGAATGTTATTAGATAGATAGATGGATATCAGAGATCATGAAACAAAGAACCACACATGAATTGATGTGAGAAGATTGCTCGGGCTTCAGCACCATGATTTTAGAGCTTATTTGTGACTTGCAGGACCCTCTGATGATGTGGCTTTACGTAATCACAGAGAAATAGATAGTGGGTTTATCTTTATAGGAGTAAGATAAGATCAATTTTCCATGCAAATTAAGCTAGGGTGCCTTGAGAAAGAAGGAAGATAGATTCCTGCCGCCGCCTGGCATGGCATGCGTGATGACCTTGCAATCGATCTGATGTATCTATCATCTATCGATCATATGGGTGTGAGGTGAATGGGGCATCCACTCTTGAGCCTGGGAAACATTGCCCACTCTTCAAGGCTTGGGTCGTCGTCGGCCATCTCCCATCTGCATGCCAATCTATAGCAATCAGTTGTGTGTTCGTTCAAATATAAATTCGGTGCTGGTGTACTAAATAAACAAATGCCCAAGTTGTGTTGGAAACCTGCCTCCAGGTTGTAACAAGGTGGTGCAGAAAAATGAGCATCATGATTTTGGCAAGGTTCATCCCCAGGCAGGTTCTGCCGCCTGCTCCGAACACCAGGAAGCTGTGCGGAGCCTGTCGCTGCTGCTTCGTACACATATCCTCTCCCTGTTCATAATATGCATATGCGTGCAAGATAATCAAAATTGTTTCATCATATATACTAGTGTAGTATATGGCCGATAGGGGAATTTGAATTTGAACCTAAAGTTAATCACCTTGAATCTTAAAGGATCAAACACGGTGGGGTTGTCGTAAAGCGTTGCATCATAGTGCAGTGCCCTTGCATCAATGTTTACAATCCATCCTTTGTTGATGTGAAACCCTGCAGTACTCGATCATGTTGTTCTGTTTGTCAATACATACATATCATAAAATAAAATAAAATAAAAAAATGCTAGATCCAATTTCAGAAAATGAGATTGAATGAAATCAGCAGATAGATAGATGGAAGAGTGGATATATACATACCTGCAACCTGGCAGTCCTTGAGTGCTACCCTTGGAAACCAGGAAACTATGCTCGCCATCCTCAATGATTCTTTCACCGTCTACGGTGATGATCAGGCATCAAGAATTAACATATCCAGATTACATATATACTCTGTAAGTTATTATTCCAATCTGTAGCTAATAATAATAATAATACTGGTATACAGTAGTAAGTAGAGCTCATATATCAGATTCATCTGGAGTGGAGACCGACCATGTATGCAAGCTCCATGCTGTTGAGATGTTGGAGCGTGAGGGGGGCATCAGCATCCGCGTCCTCATCCGCCTGTTGCTGCTTCAGTGCCAGCTCCAGCTGAACCGACTGCATATAGTACATACTTGTGCTTCAGTTTGCATCAAGAACAAGCTACTAGCATATATTCAGATTCGACATTCATTTCATCTGGACTGACTGACCAAACCCACCCTTAAGGTTTCTTGAAAGCCTTTGTTGTCAGCCAGGTACTTGACCATCCACGTAATCGCGCTTGCTGTCGTGACCTGGCCTGTTGTTTTTCAATGAAATGAATTGTTACAAACACGGAGCGAGTAGCACTGATGTAAGCCATACCGGCAATGATAAGCGTCAAGATGTTGTCGAGAATCTGGTCGTCAGTGAGGAAGAGATCGTTGTTGTTCGACGGTGACTGTTGTTGCAGCTGCATCAGGAGCTGCTGCTGGCTCCTCCTCCTCCTCCTGATAAGGAGAAGGCTCTGAAGAAAGTCGTCGTCGTGCTTGCTGTGATGATGGCAATCGTCCAGTTCCTCGTCCATGATCGTTCTCTGTCTGGAGGCTATCTCTTTCCTGAGCACGTCCATGATCCTTCTCCTCGCCCGGAGGCCTGCGTGGAACCTGGTGCCTGGCAGCCTGAGCGGGAACGCCAGCATGGCCCGCGTCACGGCGAGCACGTCGCTCTGCAGCTGTCTCTTGACGTCGGGCCGCAGCGTCCTCCCGATGAGCATGTCGCAGATGGCCTCGAAAGTAATGTCGAGCGCGCCATCGAGCACCACGACGGCCGTCGTCGCTGTCCAGTCGCGGTTGATGAGCCTCTGCGTGAGGGCGTCGAAGTTGGCGGCCAGGGACGCCGTGGCCTGGGCGTTGAAGAGCGGCGCGACGGCGCGGCGCAGGGCGCGGTGCGTGGCGTGGGAGGCGCACAGGAGGCTGTGCTTGCCGAGGAGGTCGGCGACGGTGCGCACGTAGCGCTTGGAGAAGCCGGCGGGGTGGTCGGCGGCCAGGAGCGCCCTGGCGGCGTCGGGCGAGGAGACGAAGACGTGGGTGGCGCCGAAGAGCGCGGTGCGGAAGCAGGGGGCACCGTACCTGCGGTGGCGCGCCTCCACGAAGTGGTACAAGCCCCTGCCGCTGCTGTTGGCGGCCACGAACGCCAGCGTCTCCACCACGGACCACCACCACCCCCGTCCCGGTGGTAGTGCGGCCTTATCTGCTGCTGCTGCTGCATTCCTCCTCCTCCTCCCACTACTATTGTTAGAGGAGGTGGTGATGATCACGATGCAGTAGTAGATAGCCGCTAAGAAGAAGAGGAGGCAGGTGACAGCGGCGCCGAGGAAGCTGCTGCTGTGGCTTTGGCAGGCTGGTGTTTGGAGTTGGCCATGGTGCGTCATGTCGGCCATGGATGCGATCCAAGGTTTTGGCAATGGCATGTGGTGGATGGAATGGACGACTCACTCTTACTTGTACTCCTATATTTCCTGGCCGTTGAATGCTCAGCTTAGACCATCAGGCTTGTCAGCTACTGCTGTCCTGCCTGCCCACCACTAGAGTGTGAGTTGAGCCAGAGCCAGTCGGTCGCATTCGCAATCATCCTAATGCAAGCCCATTCTCCCAATGCAACATGTCCAGTCCCAACACAGCAGTAGCATCCACCAGCCAGAACAGGGAAAGCTCAGACACAGCTCCGACCGCAAGCAGCAGTAGAATAGAGGAGATGATGCCGCCTCACCCCTAGCAGTGTGGATTGAACAGTGCCTGGTGGTGGAGGATCCATATCGATATCCCACTGTCCCGTCGTCCCAAAAACTCTCTTTCTTTCTCAAGAAAAGCAAAACAAGATGATCCTCGTCGAGCGTCAGTTCGTCGCAACCATGATTGCTCATCATCTGTCATGTCCACATGCATAGCAGCAGCATATTAGCATATCTAGATATTTATATTCACTCATCATGCCAAAAAATCTAGTAGAGTCAGCTAACTATGGATACCGCAAAGCTCTGCAAGACACCAAACAGCACCCTCCAATTGAGTTCCCTCGTTGTTGCACACCAAAGCCATATCGGTTGAACCCAAACGAAACCACGATTCGAGTCACAGATACAACACACGTTCTCACTACTTCAGCCAACGATACAACAACACTGTTGAGTTTTAAGCTGCGCACATCACCCAACAGACAATTAGGTACAAGACTAATCATTCGAAATTGTCGCCTGTCAGTCACAAAAAAAAAAAAGTCATCTGTTTCTGCACTACTACAACAGGGGCTTCTTCTGTTTCTGCATAATCTGCCCAACAACTATTGTTTCTTATAGGACCAATAGAGCAGTCATAACTCAACTACTAAGCACTCCAGCATCATGAAACAAACCTTGGTAACCTGTGAAATACCCTTTCAAACTAAAAGTAGCTGAGTCCCATGGAAATGACACAGTATTAAGAAATCATCATAAACATTCTCATTGACTGAGACTAGAATGTGGGCTCCATCTATAGCACCAATGCATCCATCAAAAAAGGATGAGTATGGTTGCAATTTAGGATGCACAAATCTGAAGGTTGGATCCCTAGGCCAAATAATTCTATGTGCAAAAGATGTGGCATCCAACATTTCACCAAACTTCCTACTAACGGTGTCTAGTCCGACCAAATATTTCTGCAATTTGTCTTTGGCTTTGTCTTGTACCACATGCCCATAGGTGCATCCCTAAGGCCTCGATGGAATCACATTGCTGTGTAGATTTCAGCCCATGGTTGGCACTAACATCCTATGCATCAAATGTAATGCACGAGGACAGAGACGTGTAACATTTCTTACTGGAAGTGCAAGCAACTGTCTTCTACTCCACCTCCACTAGACCGTGAATATGCAGACACTGCTGACACACCTGTGGCTCGACCCATGTCTCACAAGTTAAACTGCTCATCGTTAAGTGATCCGCTTGTGTTGCTGGAATGTTCGGTGCTTGACAATCTACAAAAATTAAACATTCACTAATGATTGATAGGAGATTGGTCCATATTGCACGAAAGAAACAATTCACAATAAACACATTGTGGTTCGACACAACAATTTCAAAATCTATGCAAAATAAAAATAATTATAAACATTCTCTTTACTAATTTTTTTTTGGGAAACATCTCTTTACTTAATTGTTGAGACGTAATAAGACTACCATAGATAGGCAGTTGTAATGTTTAAATGTCTTGTGTTATAAAATAAGTAGCAGGTGGTTCCTTCTTCCTACAATAGTCAGATAATTTGTCATTATCATCACAGTTGTTAAATCAAGAAACAAAATAGTTTCGAATAGCATAGATATGCACAGAGATCAATAGATAAAAGAATTAACATAATCCAAACTCATTTGGAAACAACCTGTTAGACAGGCAATTTGTATATTATGCATTTTTCTACAGGTTAAATTCATATTTTTCTACAGGTTAAATTCATATTCATTGAACACAGGACATTCAATTTTTTGCTTAAAACAAAGGGTATAATTTCCTCTGAATTCCATGTCCCCAGCTTCTTACCTTTAATTGTACCAGTTGCCCTTCAACCATTTCCAGAAAACTATGTATTCATCCTACACCTATAATTAACACAAGCTATGTAACTAAAAATACATAGCCAGGTGCAAATGGGCATTATTGCTGTAGTAACATCTTAGGAGACCAAAAAAAGATGACTCACAATGGCGGCAGCATTATTAATTGTTGATATTGTAACTCGAGATGAAAGGTCCATGAAACATGTCCTGCAATAGACTAAGCTAATAAGGACAGATAATGAGACTACTCAGAGTTCACCTTAAGTACAAGTCTGAGCTGATTTTGCTCACTTCAGTATCTGCAAGCTTTGTCCAAAGTACGGAGCATGCCAAAAAAAAAGAACATCAATATGAGAAGATTAGAAAGAGAAATATCTGAATGTCAAATTTGATGTTAGACTTGCATTGCCCTGCAGTGTATCATGTCCCGCAAAAAGAAAATGCACCCAGAGGCCAGAGCCAAGCTTTCAGGAGAGAGGAAAGAAAGAAATAAAAAATATGGACAATTTTAACTAGAATCATGGGTGAATGAAGAAACACGAAGACTGGATCACATTTTGTGGTATTTACAAACCAAACTATTAAATGGGAAAGGTTTATTGATGTCAATTGAGCCATAGAGTAAGATAAGTAAAGGATTCAGATTTCAGTTTTTCAAGAGTCTATGATGCAGTGCACAACTAAATACGAGTCGATAGCAGTACATGTTCGCCAAACTAAACAGCAATACTTTGTGAAACTGTAAATTGACAGAAATTTGAGGTCAGCTTAGAAGCAACTACAACATGGATAGCAAAGTCATACTTGTTAAAAAACACAGCATTCTTTTTTCTTAAGCGAACCAGAAGTTCATAAGCTGGTAATTTCAACTCTATTCTTAAAATAATCATGCTCTGTAGGAGTGCATTTGGTCATATAGGCCATGACTTGTACGGATCCAATAGGTAAAAATTGCGTTAGAGTGGTTATCATGAAGGTATGTGTATGTTGTATGCATTGAATAATTAAGCTGCAGCTAGTTGCATATTTGACAATAGATCAAATTATGTCCAAGTAGTCATCTTTGCAGCTATGTGTAAGCATTAATAAGTTAGCAGCAGCTATTTGCATACTCAAAACTTCAAAGTACGGCAACACAGTAATAATATGAAGATGCAAGTAAGGATGATAATATGAAGAAGCAAGTAAGGATGAGGCTCGTCTGGGCAAGTAAGAGTGCTCACCGATGGGTTATTCACGGACGGTGACAGCTTGACGGTCATGGCAGTTGACAATGTGCAAACAGGGCCTCAGCGTCGGGAAAACAGACGGCACAGATCGATTGTAGGGCATTGCGGGAGAAGGCAGCGGCAGCGAGGCAGGAAAGAAGTGTGGCGATGGATGCGACAGCATAGCGGTGAGGGAGGGGCCGCGGCGGCTCCCAGACCCGAACCCGAACCCGAACCCGAGTGACAGGATTTACATTGCGTATAACAGATAGTGAAAGGAATCATAGTAGTATAGATGGATGCCTGCAGCCGAACAGCTAGGCTTACCAGATGCCACTGTTTGGGCTGCCGAACGGCTGGGTTGTACAGCCGCAGCATAGGCAGTGGCTTAAATCAGAAGCGAATGGCTCCAAAGTCTACATATCTTGAGCTAATTCAAACAACACCAGGTCCATTTTACAAAAAGGCATCCCCAGAGTGGACAATCTCATAACAAGAACTACTGGAGCAAGACTGAGAAAAGATCACAATGATATAACAAAAAGATTTTTTCAATTCACATCCTCAATGTAAGAAAACCAATATTATACCGAATGATGTGAGATATTGCTAAGACATGCACGATGCTTGAAACAATACAAAGGGATACATTTTCAGCTTGGAAGTACGCATTTTGAGTATGAAAAATCATGTAAAAGCAATAGGAGCACGTTTTGACTGGCTAGAGGAATTACATCGTGAGTCACTGCAATTTTTTAAACATAGAATGATGTGAGATTGTTTAGAAATTGTTATTATAACTTAAATATTAATAACAATTTGAAATAGATGGAGTTTGATACTATCTCATTTGCTATCAATAAGACAATAAACCAACAACAATTAAGTAGCAACATATGCCGGCAAGCTAGAATTTCATGAGAAATAACTTTAAAACTTTTGGTTAGCTAAAATTCAGTAAGTACTTGACATTGGCTGGCTTGATTCACTATTTTTAATCTAAAAGATAACTGGCAGCATACATGTGTTAGAGCCTTCAAACACTGTTGTACCATAGAAAAGTACTCCCTCTGTACAAGATTCATAGAAAATATATTGTTGACAATTGTATCTCTACTATGATGAAAATATATGATGTGATTAATCGAAGCGAATTATGTCTGTTTGGTTGGTATCATGAACATTACTATTTGTATACATATATTTGGTCAATTGATTGACTCATAGAGTGCTAGATGTGCACTTATTTTTTGGGAGGGCACGAGTAGTACATATGAGCTTGGTATAATAACTGAATTGCAGAAATAGAAGAGCATAACAGTAGAATCTAATTTGCAGTTTCGACATATAATATTCCAATTGTTCAAGCAAAAGCTCCTTCATCACATCTTAATTCATCCTTTATAAACTAGTTATTATTTAGAGGATTCCCATCCATCGATAGGACAGCCACTCAAAGAAGAGAACATATAAAGCCAATAGCCCCCAAAAACAGAACATCATGTATTATTCTCATCACCAAATGTTGATATCAGAGTAACAGAAGACTGAGTTTATGACCCAACACAAGCATCGCATCTACGGGGATGCGAACAAGTTACAAGCAGCTAAAGGCATCGATGGATAATCGTACAGAGGTGGCGTGGACGGAGCGCCACTGCCGCCTACTTCTTGCCACCTGCCTTATTCTTGTTGTTGTTGTCCGTGGAGGTTCCGGTCCCGGTGCCGCCGGCCGCCGCCTGCTGTGCCTTCTTGGCCGCCTTCTCCTCCAGCGCCTTCTTGTCCCTGGCAAGAAAACGGATCGGGACAGGGTCAGCGGCAAGCAACCGAGATCTGGCCATGCCGGAGAACGATCGAATCGAATCAAACAGGGAAAAAAAAACAGATTCAACCTCTCGCGGCGCTGCTCCGGGGTGAGCCCGTCCTGAGGCCCCTTGGCGTTGGGCTTCCGCGCCGCCGCGCGCTCACGGTCGCGGTCACGCTGGTTGCCGCGTGCGCGCGAGTTAAGGAAAGGAGGAAACAGAATCGAATCGAAACAGATCGAGATCGTATACAAGCAAAGCAAAAGGTAGATTAGAGGAAGAAGAAGAGTCCCCCTCCGCGCAGATCTAATCGGGGTTTAGTATGAAGGATATGAGTCATGTCGCCGATCACGCAGGTCGCCGGTCGCCGGTCGCCGGTCGCCGGTCGCGCCGCCCTCAGCCGGAGAAAACTCGGCGACGACACCCGAAGAATCCTACGGCCCTGCCTCTCTTTTTTTTTTCTTTTTCTTTTTGGTATTTACGTATTTATTTGTAAGGAGGGAGGGAGGGAATTTGCGGTGGGGATCGAATCGAAATCGATGCGGATGCGGTGCGCTGTGGAGCCACGCTGTCAGCCAGCCAGCTTGAGGTGAGGTGTGCAGCCAGGAAGCTGACTAGGACAGCAGGCACGCTATTTTTCTTTTGGGAAAAAACAATTCATATTTTTCTATAGGAAAATGAGGTAAAAAAATGTTTAGTGGATCTTTTATCTATCTCTTTTTTCTTCTCAAATCTCTAAAATAGAGGGGAGTAAGAAATCTTTTTTTTTCAGGTCTCCTTTCCACCCACTTCGTGGTATCTCGGGCCCACGCTCGCTCAACGTGGACATACCCTGACATACCCTGTTTCTCAACGTAAAAGCGAGTATGTATACATATATATTTGGAAAAAAAATGGAAATAAAATCATCTCCTTGAACCAGACGCGAGCGAGAGCCAGGCCGCAACTCCGCAAGCGTCCAAGCCACCCAGCGAACGTTAGGATCAGGCCCACAGCTGAGACTTGTGTTCTTCGGTCTTTTTTAAAAAATCATTTAATAGCTCACATGACTCTAAGTAACTACTACATCCGTTTCAAATTACAATTATTACCGAATTAGTTAATAAATTTAATGAATTGTATATAAAAATTTTAGGAGGCATACCCTAAGCTAAAATCCAAGATTCGCCACTGACGGCCACCTTTACGTCGGTCGAACAACAGTCATCATCATAACTGGAAGACCGCCAAAGCCGGTCACGCCGGATGGACGAGCTTGTGAGTTGTTCACGTCGCGACGCCAAGGAGAAGAGCTTGGTTGCTGCCGCGTATGGCGCAGTGAGCAAGAGTGGGCGGCCACAGCTCTGTGCCGTCAGCTAGGTAGAGGCAAACCAACAAGCACATCAGGTGGTCGCGAGGCATGTGGGGCTCGTGCCTTTGCCCTCCTCATATAGAAGAGAGAAGAAGAAGGAAGAGCCCAATGACATCGAGGACCATAAAAAAGGACTAAGAAGAAGCTAATAGCTTTAATATAATCTCAATATGAGGAGAGACTAATAATTCGTTAATTTCATATCTACAACGTTACATACCACTATTGTCCCAAAAGCAAGTGCTTTATTAGGAGTGGAATGAAAACGTTATCTCTAAGGTGCTCCTTTGAATTAAGGTTTCAATTAAGGATATAGTGGAGAGTGAATTCATTTGTTTATTCTTTTGGGGCTTCAAAGGAATGTGTCATTTTTATTGTAGAGGTGGCTATGCAAATCAAGCCGCCTTTGTATGTGCATCTTCAGAGGCTGCTTGCTATCCAAGGGCCTCTACAATTGGTTACAAACCGTCTCTGAAACGATTCCTTTTTGCCGCCGCTGATACTCGCGTCAATGCTTTTCAGGTGCCTAGTGCTGTTTCTTCTCCAAGACGAGGAAGACGTTGGTGAGATCGTCCTTGTTTCTGCTGGTGTTGCTGCGGTAGTATGCCTCGAGCAGGAGGCTGTACCTGCAGAAGAGTCCGTCCATGGCGTCCCAGCCAAAGTGCGCCCGCAGCATAGGCTCCACGACCGCCCTAACGGTGCTGGCCGTCTCCATGGCTAGCCACCGCGGCAACTCGTCGTCGTCGTCGTCCGCCTGGGCCTGGAGGGGGAGGAGGCAGCGGCGCGTGGTGTCGAAGAGCTGCATGGTCCTGACGGTGAAGGATCCTTCCTTGGCGACGGCCTTGGCGAGGTCGTCGGGGCAGGGGCTGTAGTAGGGCGCGTTGAAGGCGTGGACCCGGTCCTCGTCGACGAGTCCGGAGGCGGCCATGTCCATGAGGGCGTCGGCGAGGAGGTCCCAGAGGTAGCAGTCGTGCGCGGTGGGGCGGGCGGTCCTCCTGGCGACGAAGGT